>VDFB02079899.1:49182-88442 GCA_007258455.2 Sequoia sempervirens | reverse complement strand
ACTAGTCTTAGGCTGAAAACTCTTTGATCGAAAGCTAAGGGATGCGGGGTATTCATTCCACCAAAGTTATTCAAAGCACAATCTCGACCACATCGCTTATGGTGTCAAAGCCTTGCACTTAGCAAGACTTGATCCTTGGTGGGGTCCGTTTGCACTCAATTTTGACTGTCCTTTTTGCCTAAGTCATATTCCTTAAGTATGCATTTTGGCCTTGTTTAACCCATCATAGATAATTGATTTGAGATCATTCTAAATGGGTCTTCCTTGGTCAAGGTTTGTATAAGTGTTGTTCTCTACCATCTCATGTGCCTATAATGTTGTTGGATGTTGGAAAGGTACCAAAAAATTTATCTAAGTTCAAAGGTTGTATGCCAAAATTTCTAAGTGTTTGTAGGTTTTGGACTTTTGAAATTTATCTTCCAAGTATGTCATTTTTCCAATTCTATTTTTCCCTTTACCATTGTCAATTTATAAAACTTATCCATCCCTACATGTCATCTTCCCATTACCTGCACTCATCCATTTCCCTTAGGTTGTTGTGTTTCCTCTTCTCAACATGCTTTCCTTCTAACCCTCAATTCCCTGACTCCTAACCATTTGCACTAATTTACCTTTTGTGGAGTTAGAGTTTTGGCCTTCCCCCTCCCTAGATACATGTCATGAGGTATCCCCAAACCCCTATCTCTAACACTCCAAAACTTTGATACCCCTTTTTAAGATTGCATGTTCAAACTTCCCTTTATTTGTGTAGCTTATGAGATGAGCTCCTTGTCATCCCCATCTCCTAATCCATGACTCCTCAATAGTGGTATGAGACACAAGTCACCCCTAATCTCCAAACTCTAAAACTCTCGCCTTTTCACTACTGCTCTCACCTACCTCCCTACACATCCTAGTTCACCATTAATGACCCAATACAACCTTGCAACCACCCTAAAAGATTTTTCCTATCCAAAAACTATTATTCACTACTGTAGTGTAGAAAAATGTAACCCTTTACATTTTCTCACTTGTTTGGGCCCTCCTTATTTAAAATGGACTTAATATTGCCTTAATTTAGTGTTGTTAAATGTACCTCTTTACATTTACACACTTATTTGGGCCCTCTTAATTAATTGAGCTTAATTATGTCTTAATTAGCCCTTTAATTTATTTACAAGCCTAATTAGTTACATTTTCCGAAGGGGAAACCCGATAATAATTAATGCCTAAACATAACACTTTACGTTGAGCAATGTGTGTTCCAAGTTTATGGACCTAGGACCCATTCGCCCATGAGTGAATGGGTAATCCCTAAACCTTTGGACCTAAATTTAAATTATGTTTTTGGTGGTATTTTAATATCTCTAAATCTATAATTCAATTATACATCTAGAAATGCATACCATACATAAGGAGACACTATGCTAAGGTTAATTCTACCTTTAATCACTCAATATTTATGTTTACAAATGTTGTTAAAATTTTGGGATCAAACCCAAATCATTGCAATACAAAAATATCTAAACCTAGAACTGGATATTGAAACCTAGGGTTTTGTGTGAATATATTTCTTTTGTTGGCTTTGCAACCGCTTCTCTCTTCTATTAAAAAAAATTATCCTCCTCCTCTCTCTTCTTCTAACCAAAACTTATATATCTTTTGCATCATTAAGAAACCCAAGGAGAAAGAGCCATAAGTGTGAGAGACTATACCCGAGCTCCCATGTCTGCTCATATCATCTTCACATGGTCACACACACTGAAGCCATGCCATAGCATTGATGAGCATGGGAATGAGGAAGAAAACCCCTACCAAATCCACAAAAAATCTCTACCAAAAATTGATTTCTAACAAAAAGGATGTCCTCAAGCCACAAAGAAGCATGGGTGTTATTTTTCCTTACTTGCATCATTGAAAAACACATTAAACATCACTCTTGTAGACCTAAAAAACAAATCTGGTAGTTGAGAGGGTAGCTACAACATTAATGGAATTTATGACTGAAAACATGTCAATCGGGAGCATTACCAGAGTTTTGAGCCTGAGACAATACTCAATTCAATCATTAAAATGTTCACACACTCGCGAAACCATCTTTGTTAGACATCGAGCATCGGGCCTGCAAAAGATTGCTTGTCAAGAGGTCGTATAAAATAATGCCACGATCCCCAAGATATGAAGAGAAAACCCATCGAGCGTTGGGATTTAGGTCTACTGCTTGCTAGAAGAACAAGAAGATGAAGGGAAAAAAGGAAATATTTGAAGGAGCATGAAAGGGAAGAAAGCATCGAGAGTCAGGAGTTAGGAGGAAGACTTGTGTCTTATCGTAGAGTGTGGTAAAGGGTAAGATAAATGTCTGACCTCCAAAAGGCCAAAGACTCCCAACATCGGGAATGGGATTGGGAGTCGAGTCAAAGGCATTCATCTTATTTCTAAGATAAGATAGAAGATCGATGAGAGACCCGATCTCTGAAAGCTAAAGGAAAGCATAGGACATCAAGTGTTGTGCATAAGGCTCACACCTTACGATTAAACGAAGGTAAGAGGTAAGGAGGAAGGTTGATCCTCAAAGTTTGAAACATCAACACTTAGTCATTTTTCACAAAATACATCGAAACTTCAGTGACCGAGGGGAAGACTTAAGGTTTAGGAAAGGAAGGCGGCAAAGGTTAAGGGTTAAAGCCTATGGCCGAAACCCAAAAATTTTAGGAAAGTGATGAAAAGAATGGGAAAGGAGGAATAAAATGGGAGCAATAGAGAAGGTATGTGAGTATGCAAACACCTAAAAGTTCATAACACTGAAAATCTAACACTTAGCCAATTTTGATTTTTTTTAGAAAATTGTTTTTTGACTACAACTTGGCAAGGGGGAAATGCAACAAATAGAGGGACTTGCATGATACACCATTGTGATTTCTTAGATTAGTTATAATTGATAGGTATCAAGAGGGGATAACACAAAGCACTATAAATTCATTAAATTTATAGTTGCCAACATTGGTTCCAGTTGGGGATGTGTGTCTCTTGCAAGCACAGTGAAAATTTAGATCTTTGGGAAGCAGACCAAAAGGAAGGGAATAACAAATACCAGGAATGACAAACAAAACATCATGTAAAACCAACGTCATGACTGCACACATGAACACAACAAAAATACCTATGATACAAAGGTTCAAAGAACCTCACGTTCACGAGAAATAGTGCTTGAGATGTTGACCATGAACTAGACGTTCCATGAAATTTATATCAAGGCTCCTTAGGTAGAACATTCCTTGACCACATTCTTTAGCAATTTGATAGGGCCCAACCCAAAAGGCGTCAAATTTTCCATGTTTTCCTTTGTCTTCTAGCCTAGAATTCCACATGAGTACAAGATCTCCAATCTGAAAAGCCCTCTTGATAGCTCACTTATCAAAGAGGTATTTTACCTTTTGTTATCTCAACAAATTTCTTTCATGGGAATTCCTTTTGGTTTATTCTAATTCATTCAACTCATGTATTCTTTGGGAGATAACACTTTCTTCTTCTCCTTCAATCTGTTGCAACAACTTATAGACTGGTAGTTCAAGGCTAATTGGAAATTTTGCTTCAACACCATATACTCAATAGCCTTCTTGTAAGTTACCTATCTGCCCATACAACAAACTTTAAATTATCATCCCACCTTTTTCTTGTTGGAATCCAAAGTTTTTGTGATGATATTCATGCTGCACTTGTTGCCTAATTCAGCCTGTCCATTTCCCTGTGGATAATAAAGTGATGAATTTTTTAGAGAGATTCCATATTGTGAACACATGTCCACAAAATCTTTGGATCTGAATTGCATTGCATTATGAACAACAACTCTTGATAGCACTCCAAACCTGGTGATTATGTTATTTAGCATAAATTCAATCACTATCTTTGAGGTAGCATTTCTTGTAGGAATTTCTTCCACCCATTTTGTAAAGTAGTCATTGGCCACCAATATCCTCTTCTATTTGTCGCTAGACTTTTCTACAATTTCCCCTATAAAATCAATACCCCACTGCTAGAATGGAGCCTCTATTGAAATGGTTGTAAGGGGAAATGCACCTACAAACTTCAACTTGCCAAAAAATCTTTGGCAAGCATCACATCCTTTTACAAACTTGGCCACATCCCTAAATAATGTTGGCCACCAATAACCCATCCTCATAATCTTATGAGCAATGGGCTTTGACATATAATGTCCACCACATAATCCATGGTGGCATTCCTCTATAACTCTCATTGACTACTCATTTAAAAATCTTAGGAGCACACCATCAAGGCTTCTCCACATCAACTGCCCTTTGAGCAACACATTCCTTTGAGCCTTAAGTTTCAAGATCCTCTTTTTCTTATCATTCAACTAAACAGGACAATTCAGGTTCTCTGGATAATATATAATTTCCTTGTACCAATGACAAACCTTCAATTGACATGAAATGAAATGGGGGTTAGAATTAACCTGGTGGACCTCAATAACATCCAAATTTGCCTCAGCCATTAAATTTTCTAACCATTGACCTCTAACCAATTTGGTCATCTGTATTTCCATGTCATACTCTTGAATCTTATTTATCCACCTACACCTTTTACTTGATGCTTCCTATTGGACAAAAATATCTATGACAGTAGTATGTGGCACAAAAGTAGTAATTTTAGCCCCTATAAGGTAAGGTCTGAGATTTTTCATAGATTTGATAATGGCATATGCATGCTTCTCCATCACAGAATAATTCAACTCAACATATCTTAGTGATTTGTTGAAGAAAGCTATTGGTTGCTCATAACCATCTTTACTTTTCTATAGTAGAACTATAACAATAATATAAAAAGATGCAAAAGAAAATAATTGTCCAAAGACTTAGAATAGTTTGGACTTGCCAACACTGGCATCTTTTTAAGTGCATCTTCTATATACAAAAACAAATTTGTTGACTCCTCATCCCAACTAGAATATTTCCCCTTCTTTAATACCTTGGATATGGATTTTGTCTTCTCGATAAAATTAGGAACAAATCTTCGAACAAAGTTTATTTGACCAAAGAAGGATTAAATTTCCTTGACTATTTTAAGTTGTGGGATAAGGTCAATGGCTTTGATGTGTTCTAGATCAATTCTTACCCCTTCCTTAGACACAATGTTCCCAAGGAGTTTACCCTCTTCCACACCGAAGATACACTTCTTGGGATTCAAAGATATCCCATACTTCAGGCATCCTTGGAAGACTAACTCCAAGTGTTTGTAATGATCATTTCAATCCTTGGTGTAAGAAGTCAGGTCATCTTGGTAGACAACCATCGTCTCATTTATAAGGCCTATAAAAGTTACATCCATAGTCCTCTGAAATGTGTCCCCTGCATTCTTAAGTTCGAATGGAATTCGAACACATACAAAAGTTCCCCATGGTGTGGTGAAAGTTTTCTTGTGTTGCTCAAACTCATTGACCATGACCTGATTGTAACCCGAGAAACCATCCATCATAGACATTAGTTCTGACCCCGTCACCTATTGCAACAAATGATCCATGTTGGGTAATGGATAATTGTCCTTGAGGTACTTGATATTTAGGTTTCTGAAGTCCACACACATTCTAATGTCCCTATTCTTTTTCCTGGCTGGAACAAGGTTAGACACCCATTTTGAATGTTTGATTGGTTTAATAATACCACCCTCTTTCAGTTTCATCAATTCCTTTTGCATTTGAGGGGAAAGAGTAGGGTTTAATGGGACATTGCTTATGTCTAAATGGCTTTGCACCAACATCCAATGGAATGGTATGTTGAAACAAGTCTTCGTTGTAAGCCTTTAATTCATCATTTACTTTGAACAATACAAAAGTTTATTTTGAACAAAGAGAGAAGTTGTAGTGTTGAGTTTTTTTGTTTGCGTCAAACGTACATTTTTTTCTTTGCTTTGATCCCATGATTGTCAAACCCTCTTGATAAAAAAAAAAAACAAATGATTTTTAACTTATTCGCAAATTGCTACCTCCTTGAAAATTTGAAATAAAACTGTATTCAAATCCTTTGTTTGATAAATTATAAAGTACAAATAAATATGAATATATCAAAAACCCTTTTTTTCTCTTAAAAAATCCCCTGTACTTGATTCCACTTCAGAATAATCAACTTGTAATTAACTCCTTAAAAAATTGAATAGAATATGACCTATTAAGAGATTGCACAATAAAAAATTGAATAAAAACTCACAAAAATGTCATTGTCAGGCCCATACTACAAAAAGAGAATGTTGCATAAAAAGGTAATAAGTCATTTTTTACCAAATTTGGAAAAAATGGTTATAATAGAAACGGGTGCCTATTCCATTTTCCAAACGAAAAATTAGGAATGGATACCTGTTCTATAAAGTTTGAATTTTTAGAGCACCTTTTCCTTTGGTTTTAGGCTCAAAAAGGTTTGGTAAGCCAAACCTTAGCCTTGGACCTACAACTAAAAGACTAAGGCAATGTCTAGAGAAATAACTGAGTTTGGCAATATGACTAACTGGCTTTTTTTAGAATTGGTTTATGAAATTAAAACCCATTATAGATCTTGATGTCTAGTTTTCAAATATATTTTTTTTTATGATTAGATTGTGTTTTCCATTTTTTAATTAATTTCTAATGAAACTGGTCCATAAACTTGAAATGCCTAGCTTTTTAGTTTTTTTAATAACTTTTAATTTGTTTATTTTTTTGTGAAAAATTATGACATCAATCTACAAATAATTATCTACACAATGAAAAAAAATCAAAAAATGATTAATTTAGGTCAAATTATGGTGTTCGTACATGAGGGTTTTCAAAAACAGCAATTAGGGCCAATAAAAAATTAATTAAAATTTTATTTTAAAAAAATTATAGAAAATATGATCATCAATCTTCAATTTGTTACAAATATTTCCCCAAAAGGAATTAAAAAAATACTTTATTTAGATCAAATTATGGTGTCCATACACACGCATGGTATGGTCCAAAAAAAGTGACTTTTAAAAAAAAGTTTTTTTACATGCTTATTAAAAATTAATTTGTATCATCTAGGTATTAGAATAAATTACATATTTGGAAACTAGACTCAAAATACTAAATTTCATATTAGTGATTTTTTTAAGATTCAATGTGCAAGTGCTTTAAGTTTTCAGTTCAATTGTGACAAATTATGAAAATCAAGAAAAACACTTCCACTTTTAGAACATTTTGTGGGCTCAACTTTTTGCACCAACCCTCCATCTACAATGTCTCATAGATATTGAATTGTGTTCTTGCAAAATGAACATTTAACCATGTTTTCATACATGTTTATCTATAAAGTGTCAATCACTTGCTCAATATGGCAGGTGTTCATGCAAATCTTACTAAAAACTAGAATTTTATCAAAGTAGACAACAACAAATGATGTAGTGAACAACCTCAAAATATATTTTAGCATCCTCATTAATGTGGGTGGAGCATTAGTCAGGTCATAGGGTATGACTAACCACTCAAACAATCCTTCTCTAGTATTCAAGGGTATCTTCTCAATGTTTGTGAGCTTGACAAGAATATAATGGTGCTTAGAATTGTAGTGTCATAAATTGTATACCTCTACAATTTCATACTACACATTGCTCTCTCTCTCAACTCGTGATATAAAAAATACTACACATTGCTTCCTCTCTCAACTCATGATATAAAAAATCTTATAAGTATGAAATGTTAACACCAAAATGTCAATTCATGTTTAGCATTTTCATGATAATTCTAACTTTTTGAGTCAATTGTTCTTAGACAGAAGCACCACTCATGAACATTCACAAGACACACTAGTGTCCCATGAAAATTCACGATTCTAGTGGTTTTTGGACTGTTACCTTCATGCAAATCTTCCAAAAGTAACATGCCTACATGACAATCACATAGTATAAAGCAGCTTAAATTGCCATGTTGGAAAAAAGGAAGAAATGGAAGAAAATCTAACTCTTAACTCACTCTCTCGTGCCCACGCTTGAATATTGAAGCTATGTTACTTTCTTGAAGAAATCTTGATATTTTAAATGAACAAGCTATTGGTCTATTGCATGTCATACTTTTGAAGCAAAATTGAGTAAGGTAGCACAATGAAAACTATTCCATCTTTATTGAAGGTTTTTTGTAAACTATTAGGTGATCGTATTTTATTTTGGTGTCTCCTTTTTGTGAAAAAATCTCATTATGCTAGAATAATTTGGATATATCTGGTGTTAGCATAGTATATCTCATATCATTTAAATATCTATAGTATCATATTTTCTTTCAAAATGATCTTTTTAAAATTTTATCAATATTATAAAAAATCATAGTTGTCCTTGAAGGTAGAAATACCAAAATGAGGATTTCACTACTCAGCAAGCCCCTATACAACCCAAACCAACATTTTACCTCTTCTTCTCTATGTGTGGATATCCAGGTTAGAAGAAAACAATATTTTGATGATATCCTTTTCTTTTCCAGTATTTATTTCCTAGTTTCTATCAGTAGGATTTTCTATTTTGTATTCCAGTTATTTTTTGTCATTTCAATATCTTCTATACACAGTGGGCATGTGATCTCTCTCATGTGTGTAGGCATGAGCTTCAAGTTATTTTGTATTTATTGTCTTCTATGTGCAGGATGATATTGTGTCACAAGGACATCCGCACTAAGCATTGGTGTTCATGGCCAAGACTTCCAAAAGGCTATAAAATCATTATCACGACCTATGCATGCATTCCCTTTCTGTTGGATTTATAATTTAATTATTGTTATAGAAAGAGATTTTCACTAGTCTTATATAATTAGACATTTGCATTGAAATTGTAAGGAGTTAGTAAGGCTTGATAAAGCTTCCATTTTTGAGGTTTTTGGTTTAAAGTTGGCTGCCAACAAAGTCATTGACTTTGACCTTTTCAAGCAAAAATACCAACAGGATAGAAATAGATATGTTGTATTTTGGCTCCCAAAACATAGACTAAAGGGATTTGATAGGAGGTAGAGGATTCCTGCAAGTGAAGTAGAGACCTTTAATTTGGAAACATTTGAAGACTACTTCATTAAGACTTATTATGCACTATGTCAAGTGCTAGGAGGAGATGCCAAAACTAAATTCCTAGTGCCATTAATGTATATGGTGGTTGATATACAAAATCCTTTAGTTAACAATGAATTTGATTTTGTTACATTCATTTCAAATGGTATCCACAAGCAATTAGTGGTCTAGATAAAGAAAAACAAGAAGGTGGTGAACTTCAGATGGTATTCCCTGCTTTGCCATATATTCTTGTATGAAGGTAGGACAAAATGGGACAAGGCTCTATAGGTCTAAATGTCAAATGACAAGGGAAACTCCCTCCATGTTCAATGTTGGACCTATATATGGGACATGTATTGTGATGTAGAAAATTACGTAATTTTGAGAATTATTTTGTTAGAAGGGTGATGACACTCATGGGAGTGTAGGAGAATAGATTGTAGAAGGAAATCATGGATTTCATAAGACCCAATGACAGAATTTAAAAATTAGGTGTGCAGCATAATTAGGGAGATTAGTATCTCCTTGTTGACTCTACAGTGATCAGGGTATATGGATGCCCTGTGGGACCTTGTGTCTTGCCAAGGTATGTGCTTCTCAGGTTAGCATATTTATAAATAATTTGGTAGTTAAGTGAAGATTACAAGGCCACCTAAAAGGACAGAAGAAGGGTTCCTTTTTCCCATTTTCTACAGTATTTTCAGACTTCATAGTTACAAGGGAAGGCATGGAATTGTAGTGTAGCAAAATGCATACCCTTGCATTTTCACACTTGTTTGGACCCGCCTTGCTTTATTTATGCTTCTTTATGGCTTAATTGGCCCTATTTTGCATCCACAAGCCTAATAAACTATATTTTTATGGAAAATCCCCACAAACCTCAAAAGATAAATGATCATTTAATGTTTTTGTTTGTGTATCCCTAATTTGTGGACTGGGACTAAAACGCCACCTAAGGCCTCTTTGTCCTCCATGGGTCTTGGGACCCTGATTTTGAAACCACCAAAATAGGTCCCTTTTTGGAGTTGGTGCCCTGAGAATTGAGCCTTGGGACTAAGACGCCACCTAGGGCGTCTTGGTCCTCCTTGGCTTATTTTTCGGGATTCAATTTCAAATTTGGGTGGGATTTAGCCTCCTTTGTTTAATGAATTCATGTGTCAGCTTGGTGTGATCTAATTTCGGGATATTAAACATGAATAAGTATAAATACAAGGTTCCTCCACCCATTTTTCATAACAAGCAATCTTAGCATCCAAGCATTCAAGAGCATTTCATCAAGCATTTGAAGCCATCATCAAGATTCAAGCATCATGTCAAGGGTTTAGTGCATCCATTCATGTTGTTGAGCCAAGATTGTGGATGTAGCATTGAAGATCTATTTGCAACTGTTGTTCATATCATATCCAAGGATCCAAGATCTACATTCTTCATGGCCACTACATGGTAGATTGCAAATTTTCTTCACAAGACATCATACAAGGTGATATCATTTACATAATTTTTTATTTCATGCTTCATTTCATTCATTTCATCATTTTGTTTAATTACCTAAAAGGGGTTTGACCAAGGCAAACCCCCATTCACTAACAATCAACAAGTTTTCCCTCTCTTGTGTGTTTGTATTTGCATATCTAGGTTGAAGACTTGGAAATCATTTGGAGTGCAAGATTGAAAAGTTGCAAAAGTTGCATTACCAAAGTTGTCATCTTCACGGAAACTCACTTACGAGCCAAATTTGGAAGTTTCAGGACCTCAAATCTGGGGAGAAGCAAGTGAAAACCTTGGAGATCATGACCACATTTAGAAACTTCAGAAATTCAGAACGAGACTAATAAACCACCTTGCGTGTCTTAGTCCTCCAAGTGGAATTTTGCAGAGATTCCTTCATATCTGGCATCCAACATCTGAAGACTCTGTATTTGCCCCAAAAAATAGCAACGGGACTAATATGCCACTCTGGGCGTCTTGGTCCTCCATAGCACTTTTTGACAGCTTCTTTGCATTTCCAGAGTCCTTGTCACATCTCCAGACTTCTCAGGTAGACATACCCTAACTTGGTGTAGCTTAATTTCATCATTTGCACTCATTATTTGGCTTATATTGCTTGATTTTGTGAGATGAATGTTCATTTGTCTTTTCCAAGCATTTGCTTGGTGGTGAACCCCTAAAAGCTAAAAGAACCCCCTCCTAGGTCCTTCCTATTTGAGAATTGACTCACCTTGTGAGGTTGTTAGTCAATCCAATTGGGACTCCTAGGACATTAGTGATTGGTTGAGTGGAAAAAGTGTGATATCTCCAAGAGGTATCCATTTTTCTATTCATCGGGAATTAATTTATCCAATGTTATAGGCCTATAGGATGGGTTGTCACAAGACCATTTGACCCTAAAGTATTTATCAATTAGGTGAGGTTGAGTATAAAGAGATCATCTCTTGCACACCATCTCCTCTTTAATGAGGATGTTCTCAAAAATTGCAATGCTGACAAAGAAGTAAATGAGAGGATAATAAAATGGGTTGCCTTCCTAAAGGCAAAGGACATAAAGGGAAAAGGGATAAAGAATTATCAAGGGGCTTATACTAAGATAAAGGATCATATTGCTAGGATCCAAATGATATTGAAAAACATTGGTAAATTAATTGGAAAAGCCCCTATGATGAAGCAAAGGCCCTCTTATCAGCCCAAAACTGATACTTTTGTCTTTTCCTTTGTTAGAAAGACAAAAGGGCCTATGATAAGAGACTTTGCTTCTCAAGAGAAATCATTTGTAATGCCACCATCCCTTCCTCAAACTTCTACTATTGACTCTCCTCCCAAAGAGTAACTACAAAAGAAAAGAAAGTTGGATCAACCATCTTTGGTTAACTATCCCCCTAGTCATGATAAAGAAGAGAAGGTTAAAGTCATGGATGAGGAAGTGAGTCAAGCAATGCCCTCTCCTAGTGTAAACATTGTTAGAATTCCTCAAATAAGATTGGGAATAAGTGTAATAGGGGGAAGACATGAAGCAAACAATATAAGGGCCTTAGCATGCACATAATTCATCTCAGATGATGAATTTGTTAAATCAAAGGAATTTAAGGATTTTTTTATGAGGCTCTGAAGAGAAGAGTTTCTTGAGAAACTAAATAGAGCAAAAGAAAAGGTGCACCCTTCCAAATATGAAGAGGTCACAAAGAGGGTGCTAAGAGAAATAAATTCTGATGTTAAAAACATTACCCCCGAGGAGGGAAGGAGGATGGTTAGAGAAAATGGGTTTTTATTGCTCCCTGAGTGAGATATTTCTTCTGCAATATCCCTTGATACAATAAGAAGGTAGGACGAAGAGGTATTCTCTTCTGAAGAGAAAGCATACTCTAATTATAGGTTCAACCTTAAGTGGGAAACCCAAGCAATATGGGCTTTGGCACTTAATACAAGCAAGCCTCAAGTTGTTGAAGCTATGTAGGAAATGAGGGGTGGCTTAATAATAAAAAGATTATTAGATACCATAGTGTCGTAAATTGTCACCCTTGACAATTTCATGCTATGTTTTGCTCCTCGTTAAGTTATTGGACCTAATTGAACACTTAAATTCCTAAATTATGCATTCCACTACCCATTTTAAACATTTACTAATAATTTGCAAGCACAAAGAAAATGCTCTCATTTAATACTTTGCTCCTGACTCCTTAAGTTTTGGAAAATAGGCTAGGGACACTGACGCCTAAGGCCCCTATGTCCCCCTATTTTGGATCCAAATTCAAATATGTCGGCATTAGTATTTTATTGTTTGAAATTAAAATATCTAAAGTCGGTTGTCGAGATTTAATTTTGGGAAATTCGAATAATTGCATATAAATACCTAGTTATTGCATTATTCAAAATCTATCTAACAAGCTGGAGAAACTATGAGCAAGCATTATCAAGCAAGTCAAGAATAGAAATTAGAGGATTTATTGCAACAATTCAAGTTCCAAATATCGTGTCAAAATATATGAGTGTGTTTATGTTTATGTTATCATATTGTTTGTGAAGGCTAACCCTTTGTAAGTCTCCAAACAATTCAAGCAAATCGAGCAAGCAAGATCCAAGCCTTGAGGAGATGTGTATGACTTCAATCCTTCAAGGAAGTCATTAAGGGGTGGTGAGTTGTAGCACTTTGTGGATTCATCATTCCTTCCTATCATTTATCATTTTATCATTGGCATTGCCATTGTGGAAGTGGAAACACTAACACGAGGTTTGACCAAGGCAAGCCCCTAAATGGCTCAACCTTTCTTCTCTCTTTGAATGTGCAGGTTTTAGGTTTGAAGAACATTGAAGGAAGTTTGAAGATCAATTATTCATTGTTACAATTGAAACCCTATACCTTGGCAACTCACAGAAAATTAGTTATAGATTACTCAACTGTGATCCAACAATGCGACAAGCGAGAAACGAAAGCTCTAATCCAACACCAGAGAATTGAGAAAATAGATATGGATTAGCCCTACAAAGACAGTGGTTCCTGGGGTGCCTATGTCTAGCATTTTCAGCTCCAAATTCATATCACAAGTGCACAATGTCCTACTCAGTTCATTTTTGTAGTTTGTTTATGTCTGTGACTAGTATGTTTCTATCTGTGATTTCTCATTCTTTTTGTATTTGCATCAAAATAGTAATTTGCATCATTAGGTCAATTGAATCATTGCATTTCATCCTTAGGTCACTTTCAGATTTGATCAAGGGTAAGTTGACTCACCTTTCAAGTTGTAAGTCAATCATATACCTTATCCAAATCCAATCAAACCCTCATCACATTCCATAGATTTTCAATAAAATAAGGAAAGGTATCAAACCCTAAAGTAAAAGCTCTAAGGTTTCCCCTTCCCCACGTTTCATTTTGGTGAACCTAACATGTTGACATGATACCTTCTAAAATCTAAAGTAATTCAACCTAGATGTAGGTTTACATTGATTTTTTTTGCAATTTTCAATTAGACATCTACTTTTGCATCACAAAAAGCATAAAAATTCAAAAAATTGCATATCATATTGCATAATAGGTTGCAATAGGGTTTATTTTGGTCGTTATAGCTTAGATCTACATTTTAATTGCATCCACAAATCTGCATTAGGTCATTTAAAATTTGAAAACAAAAGATTGAAAGTGTCATTGAATACATTTAGGTATCTTGCATATAGCAAAAAAGTGAAAAATTGCCTTACTTTATTTCAAAAAGTATATTAACATCATCATTTTCAAATTTAGCATATAAGAATTAGTTAATTTCTTAGATCTAGAAATTACATTTACAATTTTCATTTATTATTCAGGCATTCTTGCACACTTGCATTTTGAATTACGTTATCATAAATTGAGAAAATTCTAGAAAAATATTCATTGTTAGACCTATTTGCACACAAACACAGAAACCTTAAACAACATTACACATAGCCAAACTTTGAATTTTGCAAAACCTTGTCCAGAACATAGGCGCCCTGGGCACCATAGTCCTACCTTTTTTGGTTAAGATTTTTGTCAGACATTTGTCTTTATGTTCTCTGTCTATTTTTGCTCTCTTATTTTTTCTTCTAAATGTCTTACTGTGAATGTTTAGTAATTTAGTGTTCATTGTGGGCACACTTAGTGTTTTGAAACTTGTATGAGTTTCACGACTTGCTTTCATATTGCCAATACTTTGGTGAGACGTAGTTGTAGACTTATGGCATCCTACATTGTTGTTACAGTTATTGTGCATCCTAAGTATTCCAATTCTTTTACGCAAGGTATTTCCAATACCATGCCCATTTTGGACTCAATCCCTAAACCTACCATACCAATGACAATTTCACAAACAAGTACCTTTATGGATGTTGAGATTGTTATTGCACATGTTTTGAAAGACAAACTGAAACAATTAGGCAAAGACTTAAAGGGATTGTAAGACTGCCTAAGCATTGAATCCTTAGTCAAAAAAACAATACCTATAGTAGGCAACCTAAGGAAAGTGATCAATGATGCCCAAGGATTAGAGGTGTTGTGTAGCCTAGCTCGTATTGTGGATAGAAACATTCCTACAATGGCTATTTGCGCTCAAGCTTTGGGGTACACTCAAACCCAAGGAGAAATTCAAATCTCTCTCCCTACAACTATACCCTCTACTCCTACATATACACTGCCATTCATAGCATCAATGATACAACCAATAAATAGCATAACTCCAATCTTAGGGTTCTCTAGTGGGCATCCTTATAACTTCATGACATCACATATGACATCTCAAAGTTTATCACCGCTAATAAATTTGCAACATAGTAGTCCACCAAGCACTTACACAATCCCACCATATTCACCATATTCACCACATTCCCAAAACATGTCAAGAAATGACTCGGTCATCAATCAACCTTTGCAAAATGTAACCTCACTTCATCAACAAATCTCAACATTGAACTGTTGGGTGAAAATTATGTAATCAACTTTTCGATAGATTACACAACTAGGACTTCAGCCACAGCTATGTGAGATGTAAATTCCTCCTCTCGGAAAGGTGAGGTGCCCTTCTTACTGCTGACAGAAGCGATAGTAAAACAAACAAGTAATTACAAAATGTACACAATACTTACGAAGTGGGGGGGGGTGTGTTACATTCATCCTTCTCTCTTTTTTCAAAGAATATGTTTACAATGCTTCACTGTTGGAAGTTCACAATTCTTAACAACTTTAAACGATCAACTAGCAGTAATACCAATACCTCTATCTTGTCAAAGCAAAGCGTTGAGATACCAGAAGTAATTAACAATAAACAAATAAAATAAAAAGGAAAGCTCACGAAGGCACAAAGTCGTTTCATAGCTTTATCAATGGTAGATCTATGAAGAGTGTATCGTTTGTCACGTTAGAAGCTCAAAGTCTTCTTAGACACAACAATTCCTCGAACAGCATGAACAATTACAAGCACAAAGTCTTGTAGATCATCCAACCAAATTATCAAAGAGCATGAACAATTACAAGCACAAAGTCTTGTAGATCATTCAACAATAGTATCCAAAGAGCGTGAATAATTACAAGCACAAAGTCTTGTAGATTATTCAACCGAAAGATAAACAAAAACACAAATGCAAATCTAAATAATAGATGCAACACAAAGTTTACATAAATCACTTAGATTCCTTCATATTCCATCAGCTAATCACCACCAAATGAGATCAATTTGTAAGATTATCGAATCCAACACAAGGTCTGGTTTGCAATCCTCTTCTTTATTGATCAAATTTCATTCACAAAGCATGAACACAAAGTTTCACAATTCTGCTTCAAAAAGGGTAGCACTTCGTTGCAAAATACTAAACGATCCATTTACAATAGAAATCCCTCACATTATATGGAAAGAGGGATGAGCAAAATTAGGAAACTAATTGAGGAAATTAAGGAAAGTTAGGTGAGCAATTTTAGGAGATCTCACCTAACTTTGACCAAAGTCAAAGTGTAATTTGTTTTCAAAAGATTACATCTTCGAACTTGGTGTAATTACAATTTACAAAAAGACATTTAAGATGTTAGGAAATATTTACAAGATGCATAAAGGGATGCACCGGAAATGTCTAACACTGGAGAACAAGAATCTTCATGGTTCCTTGCTTTGGGCGTGGAAGTCTTCATATTTCTTCCTGGTCTCCTGCACGAACTTCTCATCTGGACCAATGGTGTAATCCACAATGGTGTGAATTCTCGTGATCGATCTCATGGCAGATGAGTGAACCTTCTTGCACCTGTCAAGATGCGTTTTCAAGTTATCCAATGTGAGCCTTGTATCACAAATGACGTTCAGTGAGGCTTCTGAAAAGTTTGAACTATCAATCAATTTCATGATGGCTTCTTTGTAGATCTGAGATATTTCTATGGCCGGCAGGAAGATACGATTCTCCTCAAGAAGTTGACCGGGCAACTCTTTGATACCTTTCTCAAGAATAACACAATGTCCTTCGACATCTTCCTGTACTTGGTGGATATCCTTCGTAAGAGATTGAATTACTTGAATTCGATGTTTCAAGGATTCTCTTACCTCAACAAACTTTTCTTTGTCAGGAATTACCCCAACTTCCATGAATTTACTGAGCTTTACTTGTTTCATCTCCGACCATGACAACAGGCATTTCTCCATGTCTCTGCGCTCCTGGGAAAGTACACTTTTCTCTTTATCAAGATCTGTGGTGAGCTTGGCTAACAAGGTAGTTTTCTCGTCCGCAGCAATTATAATCTAAGATCCATGTTCAATTATCTTCTCAACAAAATCATACAACACTCTGCCTTTGGAGGTGAACTTCTCAGCTTTCTTGACAGCTGGGTCTTTAATACTTACCACTGTCAGCGGTTGTGCATTACTTGGAGAACCTGCAAGTCTCTTTACAACAGTGGCATAATGCTCTGCCCTTTGTTTGTACATATTGCGAGCTTGCTCTCCTTTATCCAGTCTTCCAGCCAAGATATCCAATGTCACTTGCGCATCGGCCTTTGCACTTTCATTGGTAACCTTGCCAAGCTGGACCTTTGTCACCGTGTAGTCTTCCATATTGACATCACCTTCTTCATGCGATGGTATGCCAATTTCCGCATACTTGTGACCAGACTTATCAACGTTCAGCCTTGAGTATACTTTTGCCTTTTTCTTCCCTTTAGCCTTTGGAAGGACTATCTCTTCGAGGTCGAGCTCTTCCAGAGAGATCATTTGCTTCTTTCGTTTCGACACTTGAGATATTATCCAAGGGGGAAGGAAGGAAGTGTGAGCTTTTGGATTCACTGTCAATTCAGTTGCCATTGCTACTTCTGAAGTTATTGTCACGTCTGAAGTTACCATGGTTATTGTGACAATAGGAGAAGTGTCTGTCATCATTGCTCCTGTAGTTTGCACATTGAGTTGATCACGCATTGACTCATTCATGAAACGATTGAATTCATTCTCAGAAGTGATCATATGTTGGTGAAGACGAGCTAGGAATGGACGATGGAGGGCTTGACAGTATATCAATCGTATGAATGCTTGTTACTGAGGGAGTATCAAGCGGGGTTGATGCTGCAGGGATGTTGGATATCTCGACTGCAGGAATGCATGTGGTAGGAATAGGTGACGAGGGAACAGGAGGTAGAGGAGTTCTTGAATTTGGAGGGGTATGAGGAACATTGGAAGTCACAGGCGATGACGTTTTAGGAATTTCCTCAACTTCCTTCTCAGGAGGAGAAGTAGTTCTTTCTTGATCATGCCCGGGTTCCTGTTGATCACCCTCTTGTCTCTCCGATCCTGGTTCACCTTCAGAATCACCTTCAGATCCTTCTTCAGAATCTTCTTCAGACTCTTGCTCGCTTTCAGAAACCTCTTCTACATCGGAGTTTGCTTCTGCTGAATCTTCATCTTCAGTGGATTGATCACTTGAAGTTCCTTCTTCATCAGAATCTACCTCCTCTGGAATAGACTTTTTACCTTTAGAGCAAGATGGATTAGATTCCGTGATTTTTGTCTCTGGGACGGAATGGGTATCTTTCTTGCCAACAGTAAACTTGATCCTAGGACCTCTTCGTGAAGAAGTGGGAACAGCCGCTGATTTATTTTTGTCACAGAGTTCTTGCTGTTGGCGAGCTTCTGCTTCAGATTCTTCTCCTTCTGATTCTGTTCTGAAACTTTTCATTTCATAACCATGCTTATGTAACCATTCTGCAGTGTTGGCTAGGATTGGCTTCAATCTCTCTCTCATGTTGGTAATTTCTTTCCTAGACCATTGAATTGCAGGCAACCGTCTTTTAGCAATTCCTTGCTCATCATAGACAGCATTCATGATATCACCAGGATCTACAAAATCCTCTAGTAGGTCAGCAATATCAAGATCTCTGATCTGATGAACAGTCAACCTGCAATAGTCCATTTTGCGAATGGCTTCTTCATCTCTGCAATCAGCCCAGATGTCTTCAAAATGGTACTTGTGATGATGACCCTTTTGTAATCTTTTTCTGACATCTCGGTAATCAAAATCAAACCTATACCTGTAAGTCTTGATTGTCATGATTTGCATTTCAGCATAAGCCTTTTGTGCAGTTTGGATAGTATATCGGCCAATGGTCAGTGGGAACTTGAATCCACGCTTGTGGTTGCTTCTTTGTTCCATTTGCACTGACATCAACTCTCTGCATGTTTCCATGAGAACCCACTTATCCGAAGGATAACGTGGCATCATGTAGGGACAACCAATGTAGCACCCTACTCTCAAGTAAGTAAACATTGGGAATTGAAGAAATAGGCATCCAACTTTACTTACCACCTTATACACCTCATCAGATACCCTCCTTCTTTCAAGAGCTGGATCAAAATTGAAAAGCAAAGGCGCGAAGAAAGCATCTGTGACCCGCCTAAAGTGATGAAAGCTTTCCTCCAGTTCTAATTGATAGAAAAATTTGTACACAGGTACCATCATCCGATTCCCTTTTGTAGATAGACCCGGGAATTGCCTCATTACAGCCGCTGCGTACACCAGGTAAGAAGTCATGTAGAATTTCAATGTAGAAGGAGCATTGATCAACTGCTCGTGTATTTCATCACTAACCTGTTTTCCCCAGTCAATATGCACCTTCTGTCTTCTTATGATCCTGATGTATTCATACATCCAATCATGAAAAGTGGATGATTCCGGCAAGCCTTTCACTCTGCTTAAAAATGTGATCATGTCTTTGACGTCATCCTTGAAATCACTTCGGAGGAGTCCCTTTGGCCATCTGGAAACAGATGGTCTAGGCTTCTTCAACCATTGAGCATTTGTCAGGTTTTTAGCCTTATTGGGATCAGCGTCAAAGACCTCTTGTGCTTTTTGCATAGAAATATCAATGTATTTTTCCATATGAGGAACCTTGAAAACAATATCAAAGAAATCAAGATCGAGTCTCAGAATCTCATGCCCGGAAGAATCGATCACACTTCTACTTTCCCTGATGTAGTGAGATGCCACTTGAAGAACAAACTCTGTATTATGTGCAGCTGTAGGAAACATAGCTACCAAATGCAAGTTACTGTGTACAATTGCTCTCATTGGGTCAGGAAGAGGCTTCATCTTTGTTTGCTTCGCAAAGTCAACCAAGTCTTGATGGCCAACCTCTGTATCTTTTATCTCTTCCACCTTGGAGACCACTACGGTCGACAGATAGACGCCTTGATATTTGTACTTCATTTTTCTTTTTGCTTTCGAAGAAACGGAGGTTTACTGGTAGTCATCAGGAACAACTCAAACTTTGATCACTCAGACTTTGAAGATCTTTGAAAATAGACAAGAGAAAACGCGAAGATTGCTAGAGAAGAGACTCGAAATTCTCAAAAACGTGATTGCAGTTTGAAGAACACTCGCCCAGCAAGAAGAAAAGAAGACAAAAGATCATAAACAATGAAAATGGCGAAAGAAAACACTTTTAAGTGAAAGAGAAAATCGAAAACCTAACTCAAGTCAAGCAATAAATTTAGGCACAAAGAGTGGCACGATTGACGAAAAACACGAAAATCATGAAGAAATGCGCCAGAGCCAGAAAAAGTTTAAGTGTCAGGAAAAGTGTAATAGCGCTAAAATTCAGCGCTATTACATTTTTTAGAAAGTTCACTTTCATGCAGGGGCGCTAAAAATTAGCGCCCCTGCACTTTTCATACTTAGCCAAATTTTGGCTTCAGAGCAGGAGCGCACTTTTTCAGTGCCACTGCATTTTTCGCAATTTACTAAGTACGAACAGTGAGACTTCGCGAAGGGGCTTGTTTCGAAGGTCTTCGCAAGGCGAACATAGGGGGATGCTCGAATTGACTATTCGAGGCTTTGGAACGCATTTCGAGGTGGCTTGAAAATCACTTCATTATGCGTACTTAAACTTCACGAATCCTAGGAAACTAACAAGTTTCATAGGGGGGTTATCCATGTAACGAGCGCTGCTAGATTCTGTGATAACAGCTGGCTCCTGCTGGGGATCTTCCTTCGGTCGTTCTTTGAAAAGAATGAAGGAAGAAGAATTCTAGAATTCAAGTGCCTTTATCCATCCATTGGGCTTAGAGTCAGGCGACGACGACAACAGGACATAAAACATAAAGACTCAAAAGGACTTAAAAATAAAAAGTATTTACATACCAATGCCAACTTCTTTACTGTGTAAAGTGCTTGAGATGTTGCCCACTGTGAGGAAGGGAAAATGGCGTTCCATCTCCGTATGCTAACAAGAAACTGTTTTCACCATGCAATTGATGTATTTGGAAAGGTCCTGTCCATAGTGAGTCAAATTTCCCGTGCATAACCTTTGGTTCTCTTCGTTTGTCCCACAGGAGAACGAGGTCACCAATTTGAAATTCTTGAGACTTAGCTTTTTTGTCAAACAGCTTCTTCACTTGGTCCTGGTGTTTCGCGATGCGGTCAGCCACATGAACCCGATTCTCTTCCAATTCGGAGAGATACATGATGTGCTTATCAACAAAATTGTCAAACGTCTCATCCTCAATGGCCTTAGCCAGCTTGAGGGCTGGTAGTTCCAAGGTTATAGGAATCTCGGCATTCAACCCATACAAGAGTTGAAAAGGAGACATGCCGATTGCTCGCTTCGGAGTTATCCTATCTGCCCACAAAACGTCAAACAAAGCCTTGTGCCACAAACGTTGATTCTCATCCACCAGCTTGCGGATTATAGTCACCAGATTCTTGTTGCTAGATTCCGCCTGACCATTACCTTGCGGATAATAGTCAAAAGAATGTGATAAGGTTATACCGTGTTCAAAACAAAACTCAGTAATCTCATTTGATGAGAAGGCGGAAGCATTGTCAGCAACAATCTTGTTCGGCACACCGAACCTGGAAATAATGGTTTCTTTTAAGAAACTGCACACTACCTCTGAAGTAGCCCGCTTGGTAGGTATCGCTTCCACCCATTTGGTGAAATAGTCAGTAGCAGTTAAAACATAGATATGTCCAGCACTTGATGATGGATTAACTGCACCTATGAAATCAATGCCCCATTGCTGGAAAGGTTCTTCAATCACAACAGGTTTTAATGGCAAAGATGCCAACCTGGGACGGCTGACAAACTGTTGGCACAATTCACACTTACGCACCCAAGAGTACGTGTCCTAAAAAAGTGTGGGCCAATAGTACTTCGCTCTCAGGATTTTGTGAGCGGTTACTAGCGCTGAGAAATGCCCACCACATGCCAAATCATGATAAGATTTCAGCCACTTTTGTTGTTGTTCCTTATCAATGCATCTGAGAAATGTCCCATCTATTGCACGCTTATACAAGCCGTTGTCCCATAAGACAAAATTAGCTAATTTCAGCTTGATGGTTCTCTTTTCCTTTAGAGTCAAGTGATTAGGGCATTCTCCATATGTGAGGAAGTGAGTGATGTTGGAAAACCATTCGTTAGTGGTGCTAACAAATAGTGCCATTGGAAGTGTACTGGGATCAACCTCCTCCTCGTCTGAAACTTCTTCATCCTCTGAAATTTCTTCATATGGACTATTTTCTGCAATAAGCTGACAAAGTCCACGTCCATGTATCAACTTAGTGGGTTTAATTTCCAGATCATATTCCTGAATCTTGGAAATCCAATTGCCTCTTTTTGTTCCAAATTCCTATTGTGTTGGGATAGACTTAACAGTCGAATCTGGGACAAGAACCTTCACATGACTACTTAGAATGTAGAACTGGAAATGCTTGATGGATTTTACAACTGCGAAAGCATGCTTCTCCATTTGGGAATATTTCAATTCATAATTATTTAGAGGGCAGCTCATGAATGCAATGAGGGATTCAAAGCCTTCATCATTTTCCTGTACCAAAATTGTTGATAGCATATGCTCGGAAGCATAACTGTACATAACAAAATCTTTGGTGTAGTTAGGGAAAACCAACACAGGCGCATGAGCAATGGCCTCCTTGATGTCATCGAACACTGCTTTGCCTTCTGCCGTCCAATGGAACGTGGCGTTACCCTTCATCATATTTACAATATGACGGGTCTTTTCAGCAAAATCTGGAAGAAACCTCCTTAAGAAGTTTACTTTGCCGAAGAAAGAATGAACAACTTTCTTGCTTGACGGCAAAGTGAGAGATTTAATTCCATTGACTCTTTCAAAGTCAATCTTGATTCCCTCTGCAGATACGACGTGACCAAGAAGTTTACCTTCTGTTACCCCAAAAGTTGACTTTTTGGGATTTAGGGAAATACCGTGCTGACGGCATCTCTCAAGGGTTTTCCTCAAGTGGTAGAAATGCTCATGACGTTGCTTAGAGAAAATTGTGAGATCGTCAAGATACACCACAATGAACTTGCCCATCACGTCGCGGAAAGCGAGATCCATGGCAAGTTGGAATGTAGCGCCAGCGTTGATCAAACCAAACAGCATCCTACGATATGCAAAGGTTACCCATGGCGTTGTGAAAGCGGTTTTGTGTTGATCGGTTGAATTAACTTCAATTTGATTATAGCCGGAAAATCCATCTAGCATGGAGAGCATCTCGGATCTAGTTACATTTTGTAGAACTTGATCCATCACTGGAAGTGGGTAATTGTCTTTGAGAGACAATTGATTTAGATTTCTGAAATCTACACAAATGCGGATTTCACCATTCTTCTTACGAATGGGAATGATATTGGCTATCCATGTTGAATGATGGATAGGGAATATTATCCGTGCATTCAGCATCTTTTGAACTTCCGCCAAAATTGTTCCAGAGATCTTGGGATTGTACTGCCTCTGCTTTTGTTTGTAAGGCAAAGCTCCAACCTTGAGAGGAATATCATGTTGCACTTCTTTAGGCCGAAATGATTTTAGATCCTCATATGAATATGCCAAGACATCAATATACTCCTGTAGTAACTGAGCAAACTGTCTTCTTTCTCCGGCCGTGCAACCTTTGCCAATGTTCACCATCTTAGGGTTGGCTTCAGTTCCTAAATTAATCTGTTCCACCTCATTAAATGAGTCAGAATCTGAGAGTTGCTTTTTGACGTGGCGAACATGCTTTTCAAAAAGATTTTCTAAGGATACCAATCCTTTGGGAATCTTATTTCCTTTGAGTTACAAATATCCTTCCCTCATCAATACCACTCAGTGGGATGTATCCTTCCCTATCCTCGTGTTGTTTCGGGATCCTTAATTCCCTCATTGACAACACTCCATCCATCATCAACCCATTTTGGCTTGTACCTTGACTGGGGCAACATCACCTTTTGTCCTAAAATCCATTTGTGCTTCATCCATCTCCTATTGCTTCTCTTACTCTCTTACCCATCACCTTGCATCATCTTCCTCATCTCCCCTTGCATCACATCATCTATTTTGAGAGCACACATATGTTCTCTTCAACCCGCATGTCCTCTCGAGGGGGCATCCTCAATCCCTACTCTTCATCTTCACCCCCATCATCTTTCTTCCTAGTCATCCTTTGATGACTGGGGCATCCTTCTCAATCTAACCATCTTCTTCTGGGTTCTATATTTTAATATTCTTTGAAATGATGCTGCTTCATAGCACCATCTCAAGAGGGGAAAAATGTAGACATCCAAATTTGGACACTTAATTTATCCAAATTTATCCCTTTTCGTCTAAACATCCTCTTATCCAGGAGTTAATTAAGTAATATTACTATTATTTAATTAATATCTTTGAATAAATCCCTAGGTATTTAATTAATAATTAAATACCTTACCCTCCTTAATCCTCTTTTCATCAAATAAATTAAATAAATATTACATTTATTTAATTCCTCACATGTCATTTTCATCTAATCCTAATCCATCTCCTAATTTCTTCATTAGGGATGTGCACATGCCTAATCCTTGATTAGGATGTGTCACATCCTCCAACTTTTGCAAGTTGGCTTCTAATCCTCATTTATCTTCTAATTACTGATTAATTAATTTAATCAGTACCTTGGTCAACTCTCTCCATCCCCCAAGGAATTTTTAATTCCTTTTTATTCTTCCAAGAATCCCCTTTTCCCATGCATCTTCTAGAATCTTTGACTTGTCACATCAAGTCACATGTGACAAACTCCTACCTTTTGGGAACATTGTCTTATCCACTAGATTCTTCCAATCATTGTGAATTTAAAATTCACTTTTATTCACCCAAGATTCCTCCCATCTCCCAATGTACTTGCAAGGTACTTGTACTTCCTCCACATCATGTACTTCTCTTCCACCTCACTTACACCGCATCTCCTCTTAGCCACTTCACCATCCACATGTCAAGATGTGAGGGCTTGTGAGTTCTCAACCCACCATAGCCCTTCATCTTGACCTTGTTGGATGAATCTTGACCGTTGAATTCTCTAGAGAATTCAAATTCTCCTATAAATACCCCCTCCTCAAGGGCATTTTCAACACTTTGGATTTGAGCAACCTTATGCTGCCAATTTGCATTTTAGAACACTTAGCCATTTGAAAACTACATGCTGCCAATTTGCCTTTACTATCATCTAGCCATTCATTCTAATCATCTTCCATAAGTTGATCTTGCATTTAGTCACTCAAGAAATCATCTAAGGAGAACACAAAATCATCCCAAGCAAGGGCCAATCAAGGAGACATCAACAGCAAGGAAGGTGAAATCGTTTGTATCTTGTTTTATCCATTTTCCTTCTTGTTTTATCACTCTTTAGGCTAATCTTGAAGTGTCCTTAGTCTTTTATCACTTGCATTTTTAAGTTATTTTGCACATTAGAGTAGGGTAAAATTCTTAGGATCATACCGGCAAGCCTTTCACTCTGCTTAAAAATGTGATCATATCTTTGACGTCATCCTTGAAATTACTTCGGAGGAGTCCCTTTGGCCATCTGGAAACGGATGGTCTATGCTTCTTCAACCATTGAGCATTTGTCAGGTTTTTAGCCTTGTTGGGATCAGCGTCAAAGACCTCTTGTACTTTTTGCATAGAAATATCAATGTATTTTTCCATATGAGGAACCTTGAAAACAATATCAAAGAAATCAGGATCGAGTCTCAGAATCTCGTGCCCAGAAGAATCGATCACACTTCTACTTTCCCTGATGTAGTGAGATGCCACCTGAAGAACAAACTCCGTATTATGTGCAGCTGTAGGAAACATAGCTACCAAATGCAAGTTACTGTGTACAATTGCTCTCATTGGGTCAGGAAGAGGCTTCATCTCTGTTTGCTTCGCAACGTCAACCAAGTCTTGATGGCCAACCTCTGTATCTTTTATCTCTTCCACCTTGGAGACCACTACGGTCGGGGATAGACGCCTTGATATTTGTACTTCATTTTTATTTTTGCTTTCGAAGAAGATGGAGGTTTACTGGCAGTCATCAGGAACAACTCAAACTTTGATCACTTAGACTTTGAAGATCTTTGAAAATAGACAAGAGAAAACGCAAAGATTGCTAGAGAAGAGACTCGAAATTCTCAAAAACGTGATTGCAATTTGAAGAACACTCGCCCAGAAGAAGAAAAGAAGACAAAAGATCATAAACAATGAAAATGGCGAAAGAAAACACTTTTAAGTGAAAGAGAAAATTGAAAACCTAACTCAAGTCGAGCAATAAATTTAGGCATGAAAAGTGGCATGATTGACGAAAAATGCGAAAATCATGAAGAAACGCGCCAGAGCCAGAAAAAGTTTAAGTGTCAGGAAAAAGTGTAATAGCGCTAAAATTCAGCGCTATTACATTTTTTAGAAAGTTCACTTTCATGCAGGGGCGCTAAAAATTAGCGCCCCTACACTTTTCATACTTAGCCAAATTTTTGCTTCAGAGCAGGAGCGCACTTTTTCAGTGCCACTGCATTTTTCGCAATTTGCTACGTACAAACAGTGAGACTTCGCGAAGGGGCTCGTTTCGAAGGTCTTTGCGAGGAAAACATAGGGGGATGCTCGATTTGACTATTCGAGGCTTTGGAACACATTTCGAGGTGGCTTGAAAATCACTTCGTTATGCGTACTTGAACTTCACAAATCCTAGGAAACAGACAAGATTCGTAGGGGGGTTATCCGTGGAACGAGCGTTGCTAGATTCCATGATAACATGAACCAAGCTCAAAATGGAAAACCATCACAATATGTCAAAAGGAGCCCTTTGTCACTTGAAATTTTGAAAACAACCATGCCACTAAACACCGATATTCCTAGGTTTGATAAGTATAACAGTAAAGGAGATCCTAATAGTCACATATCGACTTATACAACATTGTGTAGTGACTTCATATTTGAAAATAAGCTCCTAGCTAAACTCTTCCCTAGGTCGTTGAAAAACATGGCCTTATAATGGTTTGTCTCATTGCCGAATAATTCAATTCATTCATTCAATGAACTTGTTGATACATTCCTACAACATTTCCAAGCAAATATAGGTCCACAAATCACATTAACTAATTTAGTGAGGTGCAAACAAGGAAAACATGAAAAAGTGATAGACTTCATAAGACGATATCAGTTACTAAACTCACAAATCAATCTTACTCTTCCTGATGTGGATGTTAAAAGAGTGCTCATTGAGAACTTGCAACTCAGCATTAGGGATAAGATCTTATTGATGAGATATCCATCCTTCACACACTTGGGTATGGCTCTTCGTGACTATTAGAATACAATTAGTTAGTATGAAAAGCCATCTTCATCAACTCCTACTGAGAAATTTGAATCCATACCTCAACACAATTATCAACCATTCAAAAAGAAAAATAAGAACTTTATCAAGATAAACACACCTCAAACAACTAACCACATTGACCCACAAGTTGCAGCTATAAGTTCAAATCCATATCAATTTAGAGGAAGAGAAAGAAAATTCACACAGTTGGTTGATTCCCTTCATTCAATCATCTTACAAATTTTGAGAAAAAACTTATTCAATTACCTTCAATCAAACCTGTGGATGCAAAAATAAAACTGTTATCTCCAAGCTTTAACCCAAAAGTCTTTTGTCAATATCATCACACACATGGACATGATACAAAGCGATACATATGTCTTAAATACCAAATTCAAAACCTCATCAACTCTAATCGCATCCAACTAGGCAATGTTAATGATAAAGGGAACAAGTTTGTTGCCCCACCTAACCAAAACTTGCAAATTTTCACCAATCCAATTCCAAACCATTCATCCAACTTTGTGCAAGCTTGTGATGTTAAGAATGATGATATGAATGTTGATGAGAATGATGATGATAATGATGATAATAAGAGTGATGATGAGTATGGTTTAAAAGATATGGTTGATCTCATTGATGTTCAACCTCGTAAGGGCCAAACCACTTTGTTACCTAACATTGCTTTCACCCATATTGACGCCTCCATACATGCACCCAATGGTCCTCTCTATATCATCGGGCGTATCAATGAAAAACCTACAACAACCTAGATACTCAATGATCCCATGTGTGTAGAGAATGTGATTTCTAAGGAGTTCTTGTATTTGCATGAGCTTTATCAAGACCCTTATGAACAATCAAAGGCATGGTTGAAAACTCATGATGGTTTTGCTCACCCTACAATAGGTTCAATCACTCTTCCTCTTAAATTTGGATCGAAACAATTAGACTTCTCATTCTCTACCATCCCGACATTGAACCAATTCTATGTGAAGCTAGGCTACCCATGGCTATGCTCCATGAATGTCATCCCGTCAATTATCCATAAGTGCATAAAGTTCCCATTTGAAGATCAAATATACACAGTGCATCATAGTGGCTTTAATCCTTTGTCTTCCCGTGGAAAATTTTCATTGGATTTATTTTGGCCTTAACCTATGGAACCTATTAAACCTCATGAGCACTTATTTTTCAGGTCATATCAAAATTTTAAGGCAAAGTGCAATAACAAAATTATCCCTTAGCAATATTTTTGAGAATGATAAGACTATGTTTGTTCCTCCCACCCCACAAGTCTTGGATGCACCCATCTCTGAAGCAAATGATATGTAATTAAAAGGTTACAAATAATTCTCACTTTACTCCTAATTACATATTTATCCATGATCGCAAACAAAATTGTGTGGTTATGTATTTAACCTTTGAAATTATAGAAATTGAGTTCACTTAATCCTTTGCACAATTTAATAATATAAAGAAGGAATTGAAACTAAAAAGAAATAAGAGAGAATAAAGAGACAATTATAAGATAGAAGAGAAGAAGAGAGATCACGAGCTTGATAACAGAGTTCACTCAACATGAGCTACGTCTCTAGGTCCACTTCTCAATGAGAAACCACTTTATTAATGACGCCAAGCTTTAACATGCCTTTTTACATCATCCAAGCTCCAGACCTGCATTACAGTTTCTTCACAGTCTCTCTCAACACCTAAGACTCTTTCACATTCTCCTTTACTTGAAGGAATACAAAATATAAAGTCTTTGTGTTATATCAATCTCCAAAAATTAATTTGCCTAATTTCCTCCCAAAAGAATTGATTAATTCTATCAAGCCTATACCCCCCTTTTATACATAAAATTTTGCCCATTATGGTTAAAAACCATAAGATTTACAAATATTTCATATCTCCCATTTTTACAAGTAAATTTCAACAATATCCCCTTTTACAAGTAAATATCTTTGAAAAATCCCCCATTTACAATAGGAAAATCTCATAAATCATTTAAAATATTATCTAAGCCCTTAAATTATATTATGTAAATGGGATTTAATATTCTAAAGGATTAGGCCCTTATATATAAGGGTTAGTATTTTAATTTTGGATTTTCTACTTTTATTTGGGGGTTAAATTCTTTAAACTTAGGAGATTCGAGCTTATTCATTGTTGTTTTAAAGGGTTTAATTTTTTAATTTTTAAGAGATTTGGTTTTAATCCGTTGCCTTTAAATCCCACAAAATCTGCTTGGGATCCCACAAAATCCGCTTGGAATCCCATAAAATGGATTTTGTGAAATAAAATAAACCTCCACCACTTTATTTCTCAAAAATAAAGCATGGTATAGTGGTGGTACGTGAATTTAGTGAGGGGGATTCACATTTTTTTCCACATCACCTGCACTTGCCACATCAGCATCCAATCAACTGCCACGTCAGCATCTAGTCAACCTTCAACTTTGACTGGCCATATCTTCGTCATACGAGCTTCGTTTTTGACGAAATGAGCGGTGTTGGAACCGTGGCGATGATCTCTTCAACGTGAGGCCACCTTTAACCATTTTTAGAATGGTCAAATTTTTCACCTTTCTAATTGGCCTTTATACCCAGTTTGACCCCAACTTTGATTGACCATAACTTTGGCATACAAGCTCCTTTTTTGCCCGTTCAAGTTGCATTGGGTCCATTTTTTCGAGCACTTCAACATGGTGATGGTTCTACTAGATTTTGAGACTATAAATATTTGAGGTCTTCTAGATCCTCCTAGATCATTCCTCCCAATTGAGAAGCTTTTGGACCACCAAAAGTCTATTTTTACATAGAGATTAAGTGAGGGCATTGTCGCCTCACTTGCCTAGTATCATCTATCCACCCTGCTAGAATTTTGATCATCTGACTCATCACAAACAAGATGAAGAATGGGATAGCATAGCTAATACAATCAACTAAATACCCATCAATACTCATTGTTGCATCTACTATCCACATAGAACTAACTAGTAGAATGGCAAGCAACAACACTGAATAAACTGATGTGAAGGAAAAAGTATCAACATGTTGAATCTCTTGAACAGGAACATCATTAGGAAATGAGTCATTCAAACCCTCTTTTACCACCTAAGGCTAAAGGCTTAAATGTGCTTGCAACTGATCCTCACACTGTGTTGTTTCTAACACCTTATCATGATTAGAAATTATTTCATCTTCATGCTTAATATCATTAGTTGTTACAGACATGAGGGTTAAAGCATTGCTTGCATTTACAACCATTTTCAAATGCCTTTTGTTTACAATAGATTTATCATTCTTCATGTGATGAGCTTTCACAATGAATTCAATTCGATCCTTAAACAAATGATATCTATTATGTTCCCTATAGAAAAATGGCCTTTCTGTCATACAAGTAAGGACTTCCCAAAACCATCCCACAGATGTCAAGCGGAATTACATCTAACTCTACCTCATCTACAAACTTGGATGTGATTGCAAATCGGAGTTTACATTGCCTTGCCACATGTAACTAAGCATTATCATGCACCCAACCAAATGGATATGGTTTAGGATGAGGTATTGTTTTTAATCCCAATTTCTTAACAACTTGTTCAAAGATTAAGTTCACTTGTGATCCACTATCTATGACCATATCAATTTTACTCTGTTTTTCAATAGTCCTTATATGAAACAATTTGTTCCTTCTACTTTCAATAGGGATCTCATTACACTTTAAAGAAGCATGGGAACTAGTACTAGCAACAAGAACAATACCTTTTATACCCACAATTGTTATCTTGGTTCCATCATCGGAATTTGATCCAAGATCTTGCACGATAGCTACGGTCTTTTGCTTACCTTCTGATCCTTGAACCACTTTGGTTTCTAATCATGATACAATTTCGAACATTTTGCATCTTCATGCCCTTTCTTTTTGCAGTGTGAGCAATAAGGCTTTTCCTCCTCTTTCTTCATGGAAGTTGTCCACTACATTCCCTTCTTCCCTTTCTTGTTTCCTTTTTGCTTATTGGATTCCATTAAAAAACTATCATGGCTACTCTTCGTGCTTGTTTCAAGATGAATTGCTTCACACTAACTTCATCAAGGTTAGTTTGATTGAGCATAAGTATTGTATGCCTCAATTTTTCACGTAATCCACCTATATACTTTAACAAAGTTTCTTGCGTGTATAATGGAATGCCCAAAATTAAAGTTTTTTTCCTAAACTTTTGTGTATATTCATGTACACTTTGTCACTTCTCTTGCCTTAATGATTGCTAATTCATTACTACTTTTTGCATGTGACCTAATGGATAAAACTATTTCTTAAGTGCAGTTGTAAACTCAAACCAAGAAGAAATGATTTTACCATATCGGCTAAGATTTTCTTGAGTTTTGCTCTCCCACCAAATTAGAGTTGTGCCTTCCAGGCGAAGGGTGGCTAATTGGATCTTTGAAGCATCATCAGTGAACTTCTATACCCTGCAATAAAGTTCAACTTGTTTTATCCAATTTTCAAGTTTCTTTGCATCCAGTTCTCCATTATAGATTGGCAAATCAAATTTAACATCAAGTTTTAGCAAAGGTGAATTTGATTCAGACTGTACAAGTTGTTTCTTCTTGGGGGAAGAAGTAGAAAAAGAAGATGAAGAGGAGGAAGAAGAAGATGATGAAGAAGACAGGGATGGAGGTTCAGGAGGGTCACTACCACCTCCTACTCCTTTGCCTTTGTTGTCTTTCAAAGAGGGTTCACCTTCCTCCTTTCTGTTTTTCCTCTCCTTTTTCTTTTGATGGTCTTTGTACAATTCTTCCACCATCATCTTCATATCCAAGAACACTTTGCGAAATAGTTCTTTGTTCTCAAATATTTCAGGACTAAAAGGTTTTCCTTCTTTCGGCTACTCCATGGCTTGTCTTCGAGTAACTCGCCTTGATCTAATCTCTAGATTGAACTCTTCAAGTGCACCTTCTCCTCGCTTTAATTTCAACTTGGTTAACATCCACCACTTGTAATTTTTCCTGTTAAACTGCTCTGATATCAAACTTGATCTGTAATTAAAGGGTTACAAATAATTTACACTTTACTCCTAATTACAGATTTATCCCTGATCGCAAACAGAATTGTGTGGTTATGTATTTAACCTTTGAAATTATAGAAATTGAGTTCACTTAATCCTTTGCACAACTTAATAACATAAAGAAGGAATTAAAACTGAAAAGAAATAAGAGAATAAAGAGACAATTATAAAACAGAAGAGAAGAAGAGAGATCACAAGTTTAATAACGGAGTTCGCTCAACATGAGCTACGTCTTTGGGTCCGCTTCTCAATGAGGAACCACTTTATTAATGACGTCAAGCTTTAACATGCCTTTTTACATCATCCAAGCTCTAGACCTGCATTACAGTTTCTTCACAGTCTCTCTAAACACCTAAGACTCTTTCACATTCTCCTTTACTTGAAGGAATACAAGATATAAAGTCTCTATGTTACATCAATCTCCAAAAATTACTTTGCCTAATTTCTTCCCAAAAGAATTGATTAATTCTCTCAAGCCTATACCCCCTTTTATACATCAATTTTTTCCCATTATGGTTAAAAACCATAAGATTTACAAATATTTCATATCTCCCATTTTTACAAGTAAATTTCAACAATATCCCCTTTTACAAGTAAATATCTTTGAAAAATCCCCCATTTACAATAGGAAAATCTCATAAATCATTTAAAATATTATCTAAGCCCTTTAATTATATTATGTAAACGGGCTTTAATATTCTAAAGGATTAGGCCCTTATTTATAAGGGTTAGTATTTTAATTTTGGATTTTTTATTTGGGGGTTAAATTCTTTAAACTTAGAAGATTCGAGCTTATTCATTGTTGTTTTAAAGGGTTTAATTGTTTAATTTTTAGGAGATTTGGTTTTAATCTGTTGCCTTTAAATCCCACAAAATCTACTTGGGATCACACAAAATCTGCTTGGAATCCCATAAAATGGATTTTGTGAAATAAAATAAACCTCCACCACTTTATTTCTCAAAAATAAAGCATGGTATATTGGTGGTACATGAATTTAGTGAGGGGGATTCGCATTTTTTCCACATCACCTGCACTTGCCACATCAACATCCAATCAACTGCCACGTCAGCATCCAATCAACCTTCAACTTTGACTGGCCATATCTTCATCGTACGAGCTTCGTTTTTGATGAAACGAGGGGTGTTGGAACCGTGGCGATGATCTCTTCAATGTGATGCCACCTTTGACCATTTTTGGAACGATCAAATTTTTCACCTTTCTGATTGACCTCTATACCCGACTTGACCCCAACTTTGACTGATCATAACTTTGGCATACGAGCTCCTTTTTCGCCTTTCAAGTTGCATTGGGTCTAGTTTTCTGAGCACTTCGACATGGTGACGGTTCTACCAAATTTTGAGACTATGAATTTTCGAGGTCTTCTAGATCCTCCTAGATCAACAAAATCCCTTCTAAATAATCAAGGAAAATATGTCACAGTTCCTCCACCTATCTCATACAAAATACCAAGAGAGAATCAAATGATTCCTTTTGTGCCTCTAAAAACAAAGCAAGTGTATAGACCTAAAGAGATAGGAGTTTCCCAACCCCCGATGGTCCCTTCAGTTCCTCCTTTAAGGGAAGAAAAGAGACCGATGGTTGAAAAACTCGCTCTTACCCCATCACAAATTGAAAACCACACAAGAAGAAACAAAAATGCTAAAGAGCGTAGGTGAAGGCATTGTGCTCTTGCCTGTCAATTAGAAGAAAAGAATAAAACATTACCTGACAATCAAACACCTCTGCAAACAAATCAAGAAGAATTACAACTTTCACCAAAACGAGACATGGAACTGAAACAAGAAATGGAACAAGAACATACAACTAACATTATCATTAAACCTCCCATGGTGATAAATTTGGCTGATGAAGATGAAATTACTAAAATTGATGAGCAAGTGCATAACGACCTTAATTTATTGTTTTCAATGTTTATGAATTTAGATGGGGGCAACCATGATGATCCTTTTGATGAGAGTGACCCACCATGTGTTGAACTTGGTGATGCTCCTAGTACAACACTTGTTGTAGTTCCTTTGGCTAGTGCTCTTCCTTCTATATATAATGAGCAAGATTGGGATACGGATGACCTAATTTAGGTCAGCTCGCATTTGTAGTACTCCTTTGTTGTGTTTGCTTTATGTGTTCTTTGTGTTTGCTTGCACGTGATGTGATCTCCCTTGTGTTTTTTGTCATGTCTTTGTGTTTGTGATTTTTATTTGGATGACCCTTGTTGCTACGTTGGTGCAAGGATACAAAGGAAACGAATATGTCGTAACATTCTTCTATTTGTATTTCTATTATTCTATATGTTGTAAACCTTGTTCTTTTTTTCTTGAGTTTTCCTTTTGGGGACGATGCAAGGCATCAAGACATTTAGGTGTCTTCCATGCTAACCCAAAAGTTTGTTTGTTTTCTCTCTATGTGTCATTCTTCCATTGTGTTCATTGTTCAGCAAGTATTTGGGGAGTAATGTCATTTTTGAGCTTTATTATATCATTATAGCAAAGACATATACTAACCCCATATCTGTGGATCCCTTCCGTTTTCATCTCTATGTTGTTTGTCAAACTGCATTAGGGGCAGCCCCTTATCATGATGTAGTTTATTTGGAAACATATCATAGGCATAGGGCTTTCTAAATAGGCTTTCATGTCTTTATTGCATGGCATTTATCATTTTTCTACCCTTAAGCAATTGCTCACAACATGATGTTTAGCAATTTCTTTAAGTTGGGGGCATACATTGGCATTATTTGCTTCACTTTGTTCACACGCGTTGGACTTAGTGATGCATTTACATTGGCATTTTTTACTTCACTTTGTTCACACACGTTGAACTTAGTGTTTTGTTGGCATAGCAATTTGAGCATTTTTGTAGCACCTTATCAAAATTATCAGCGAGTATAATTCTTGGTATGGTTATGGGTACACACCTAGTAAATATCATACTTCACTAGACCTTGTGTGTTTCTCATTTTTGCTACTTTGTCTTGGGGGCTCACCTAGTGAATATCGGACTTCACTAGATTGTGTTGCCTTTTGTTTGTGATTCACCTAGAAAATATCAAACTTTGTTAACATGTGAGTCATGAATGCCTTTGGGTGTGGATCCTAGCATAATACAATTTGCTAGCCCGTGATTATCCATACCTTCCTTTTGCATTTCATTTTGCATTGTGTATGTTTGTGTATGTTGTCTTGTTGCATTTCATACATGTGTGTGTTAATTTGTGCTTATGTTGGTTTACCATGGGGTCTTAGATTTTGGGGACTTGTGCACTCCTGCTAGATCCTTTGTCATCCTATCTCTTCAACATCTATACATTCAGACCCTTCTTGACATATATTTTTCTACTTTAGTGTGAGTCTGAGTGTAAGTTCATACTCTCACTAAAATGGAGGCTAAATGTAGCGTCATAAATTGTCACCCTTGACAATTTCACACTATTTTTTGCTCCCCCTTAAGTTATTGGACCTAATTGAACACTTAATTTCCTAAATTATGCATTTCATGACCCACTTTAAACATTTACCGATAATTTGCAAGCACAAAACAAATGCTCTCATTTAATACTTTGCCCCCAACTCTTTAAGCTTTAGAAAATAAGCTTGGGACTCTAATGCCTATGTCCCCCTATTTTGGCTCCAAATTCAAATATGTCGATGTCGACATTTTATTATTTGAAATTCAAATATCTAAAGTCGATTGTCGGGATTTAATTTCCAAAAAATTAGAATAATTACATATAAATGCCTAGTTATTGCATTATTTCAAATCTATCTAGCAAGTTTGAGAATTCATGATCAAGCATTATCAAGTAAGTCAAGAGTAGTCATTAGAGGATTTATTGCAGCAATTCAAGATCCACAAACATCATGTAAAAATGTATGTGAGTGTGTTTATGTTTATGTTATCATATTGTTTGTGAAGGCTAACCCTTTGTAGGTCTCCAAGAAATTCAAGAAAATCGAGCAAGCAAAATCCAAGCCTTGAAGAGATGTGTATGACTTCAATCCTTCAAAGAAGCCATTAAGGGGTGGAGAGTTGCAGCACTTTGTGGATTCATCATTCCTTCCTATCATTTATCATTTTATCATTAGCATTGTCATTATGGAAGTGGAAACACTAACACGGAGTTTTACCAAGGCAAGCCCCTAAATGGCACAACCTTTCTTCTCTCTTTGAATGTGCAGGTCTCAAGTTTGAAGAAGATTGAAGGAAGTTTGAAGATCAATTATTCATTGTTGCAATTGAAACCCTACACCTTGAGAACTCCCAAAAACTCAGTTACAGAATTACCTGACTATGATCTGACAATGTGACAAGCAGGAAACGGAAGCTCTAATCTAACACCAGAGGACTACGAAAACATATCTAGATTAGCCCTACAAAGACAATGGTGCCTAGGGCGCCTATGTCCAATATTTATAGCTCCAAATTTATATCACAAGTGCGCAGTATCCTACTCAACTTGTTTTTGTTTGTGATTTCTCAGATCTGTTGTATTTGCATCAAAACAATAATTTCCATCATTAGGTCAATTGAATCATTGCATTTCATCCTTAGGTCACTTTCATATTTGATCAAGGGAAAGTTGACCCGCTTTTCAGGTTGTATGTCAATCATATACCATGTCCAAATCCAATCAAACCCTCATCAATTTTCATACATCTCAAATGAAATTAGGGAAAGGTGTCCAAACCCTAAAGTGAAAGCTCTAAGGTTTCCCTTTCCCCACGTTTCAGATACTAGTGCCCCCCAAGTTGCTCCATTAGTTGTTAACACTACAAAATTCATTGAGGCCACGACAAGGAAATTACAAGATGATTATGATAAATTATTGACGGATCATGTAGCACTCACTGTTGAACATAACAAGCTAAAAGTGCAAGAGATACTGTAAGGAAAATTAGATGCGGAAACAATTCTCCTAACGTCAATACCTCAGGAAAGAATGTAGATGTACTTTTAAATTTTACAATTACAGTCCAATTAAGATGCACTATGAAACAGATAGCATAAATAGAGTTTTGACAATCACACAAGAACATCAGATATACGTGGGAAAACCCTTATAGGAGAAAAACCCACCATACCAAGAGAAATCACTTTGTATTACAGTAATTGAGATTACATACAACAGTCAGACTTATCTTACTGGTGTCTGTTTACAACAGCATTCACCATTTACAATATTGCACAGGAACCTTCACAATTACAGTCCACAGAATAGAAATCATTCACTACTTCAATCACGCAACAATATATTGAACCAACCAACAACTATCGAACCCCCAAGCGTCTGCAACTACCAACTATATCCATGGTGTTCCCTAACTATCGAGCTTCCTCACAGAACTATCGTAATGAACCAACTGCTAACGGTTCACATTCGGCTCCTCCTATTCGTCCACGATATTCCACATAGGAGGGTTAAACAGTCAACATAATTCGCATTGTATTGGCATCTCGATGAGACACTAACAGTGTCTCGCTGATGCCACATAACCTTCATACCAATGTCGCCAAGAGTCACCGTAGTCGCCAAGATGTTCTAACGAGCTTCAAATGTTACACCGAGCCACCAAAGAGTCGGCGAGACTTATCATTATCGCTAGGAGATCATAGCGAGTCACCAAAGGTATACCGAAGACACAAGTCATATCGAGCTCCAAAAGATAGTCAGCAAGACATATCAATATCGCCAAGAGGTTTCTTCGATCGCTTTGAGTTACACCGAAAGCATACACCTATCGGCAAGACCAAACACCTTCGCTAAGACGTTACGCCGAAGCTCTGCAAGTCACATAGACTTAAGTGTTCTCATCGGCCAGACAATCAGCTTTCATCGAGACATCATACCGGGAGCCATATGTTTCACCAAAGCCATCAGCAGTCGCCAAGACATATCATCTTCATCGAGAGAACATACCGAACTCCAAGACTTACCCCGAAGACTCCAACAAAAAGCACTGTCGGCGAGACTTTATCTTTCGCTAAGACTCTTCACCGAGCCACCGTGTTACACCGATGACTAACACTTGAGCCTTCGTCGGTGAGACAATTGTATATCAGTAAGACTACTTACCGATAGACTATACGCTATGCCGAAGACCATAAAGTGAAACATCTTGTCGGAAAGACATTAGCTTTCGCTAAGAGTTCTTAGCGAACCCTTAGTGCTACTCTGATGATTCCAAATGTGTCCCCATCGGCAAGACTTCCCTGTCGCTGAGAGCTCATAGCGAACAACCAAGACTCTCCCCGACGCCCGATTGAATGGCCTATCGGCCAGAGATCCTTCATGCGGTAAGAGATCATACCGAACACACTCTGTCACAGCAATAGCTCAAAAGGAAACAACATTCGGCAAGACAAAAGCTAGGTCACAGCGACCTGTACAAAACATGATGATACAAACTGCTTGTCGGCCAGACATTGAAGCTGTCACACCGACTTGGCTCTCATGGAGGTTTCAGTCTATATAGATTGAGACATACATTTCCAACAATCTCCCACTTGATGAAGATCATACAGGCACCTCCAGAGCTCAAATAAAAAACTTACTGAAAATCATGGGCACTAAGGCCCATTGAACTGG
>VDFB02079899.1:0-49082 GCA_007258455.2 Sequoia sempervirens | reverse complement strand
AAAATTCATAAGTATTGTTTTAATGCTTCAACTTGACTCTTTTAACACATTTACTAACCTAAACCTAATTCTAACACTCAATTATGTAAAATCTTTCACTTCAAATAGATACTAACCCAATTCTCAGGGTTTGTCTACCTGGACTAGGTTGCATGTGTGGTCCTATTAACTAGATTTCAAATCTTTCGCTTTAGACTTGACAAACGTAGAATGTAGTCATTACTTGCCAATCTATGAGCCATTAGTTTCAAATCATATCTTAAGACTTGAATTGGAAGACATCATCGTAGGTTACTTTCATTATCAATTAAACATCCTAAATTCTCAAATTCAATCAATCTTACTAGTCTCAAACATAACTTAGTCTCATCTTACTTGGTAGTACATTATTAACTTATCTATTTCAATCTAATCAAATCAACCTCAAGGCCTAACTATCATCAAAGAAGTCGAACTCTCATTATACATAGTACACCTTCCAATGTGTTTTCTACCACCACATTTTCTCATATGCAACCATACACTATGACAAGCAAATTCTATAGATCTCATAGTTGAAACTCTACAAAGGTTAAGATCATGCCAAGAAATAGCATCCCAAGACCAACTCATAAACACAATTTAGTCCCAACATCTAGAAATCTCAAATTTAATTGTCAAATGTCTCTACTCACTAATTCAATTCTAAATTCTAGTTACCACATCTCTATCATATCTCAACAATAACATCAACATACTATTTTCTAAGTAAACCTTAATTCTATCTCAACCAATTACACATTTCTATTTCAAATTCACAATCCATATTAATTTTGGTTACAATCTTTAATAATTTATTTATCATTTATATTAACCTATTAAATTAATTGTAAGGTTAATTTATTTTCTATATTTAGAAAGGGCTTCTACTAAAACACTACACATTATCTAATTCAACTGTCAAATAATCAATAACAATTTTACACTTTATCTCTTTGATGTAAATAATTATCCTTTTTATTAATCAAAATTTACCCTTAAAAATGATGTTAAAAAATAACCTAAAAAAATTCAAATAACTCATCAATGTAGCATTGTGTTTCATTCAAAACTTCAAATACAATCTCATAAAACAAATACTTGATTCTCCTTAAAAATAATTTTTTAATTAAAAATACAAATATTATTAATAATAATAAAAATATCAACATTCAAGATTGAAAACAAGACAATCAACGACCTTAAAGTCACAACGATCTTTAATAATATAACACTAGTAGTTGTGACTTTAAGGTTGTTGATGTTGATCATAAGTCCTCCTAATTGAATGAATTATATTCCTTAGATCTAAAAAACAACAAATCATCTAATGTGACATCAACACACCAATAAAACATAACTTAGGTTAAGGTCCTACGGAGGGAGGCTTCCCAAAATAAATCAGTGGGTGTTGTTGAGATGTTTTAGAAATATTTTAAAGCCGTTGGTCCTATGAGTTTAATAATGCAGTTCAGCTTAAACATTTTAGCTCCAAAATTTAAGGAATGAACTGCAATACTTTGATAAAAAAAATAATAAATAAAAATAAGAGCAATTGTTAGCCCCACCTCAATTTCACCCGCTCATATCTTCAATCCTAAAAGGTAGAGGCTGTTATTTTTTTGGAAAAGATTCCAACTAATCTTGTAGCACAATTTTTTTTTTCCGATGAGACCTCCTACTCCATGAAAATAGAAACCCAACCTCCCATGAGACCATACTGTTAGTGCACAACTATCACTCTACCCTTTTTTGGGTCTTTTTGGACACCGCAATAAAAAGCATGATGATGTGACATCATATTTGTTAGTGTGGAATTGAAAGCTTAGTTATAAGGGTCTGTCAAATAGAGTACCGTACAAAAAATTAACAGTGATTAAAATTGACATGTAAAATTTGGTAGACTCAAAATTAAAATGTTCAACTATTAGATTTTCTCCCCTAAAAATTCTCTATGACAAATGTCAATTATAAAGACTTCCTATCAAATGGGCCAGATGAGGAGAACCAAAGAATCCCAATTCCTTTGATTTGAAAGAGACGTGCTAGAAATATGTGTCAGATAATTTCTGTTTTGCATAGATGACCACGACTAACACGCCGACATTCAATTTAGTTTCTTGCAGGCCGCAGCCGGCAATAAAATTATGCATGTGAAGTGCATTAAAGAGTCGTGGGTTCCGCATAATAAGCGCTTGTCACGGGTCTGCGGCCATTGCCATCGTTCGTCTTTATCTTTATAAAAGACCCAAAAAAATCAACCTTCTAACGACCCCTCTCTCCTGTCCCAAATATTCTCACATGCTTGGCTGAGGAGTGGGGACAGAGACAAGAAGCATGGTCTATGCAGAACCAAAATTCTCCAAAGTAGATGACCCACATTTATCGCACATAAAGTATGCGCACTAGGCGGCAGAGTGAGGGGTCCACATTGTCACAAGATTTTTCAAGGCTCCGCGAAGAAACCAAATCGCACGAACGATTGGAACAACAATATTTTTTTATTGTCATCCTTTCTATCCATCGGTCAGACTTTTTAACGAAAGGATCACTTTTATAATGGTTCGTAGGAACATTTTTCAAAAAAAATGGTCAAAAAGAGGATCCTACAATGCTAAGCAACTAAAATTCGCGCCACTATTAACGCGGGAATACTGTGGCGACATATCTTGCAGTACCCTATGCTGGTAAATGATTTCCAGTGGCAGAATCACTTTTTCGGACATAATAGGACTGCCACGGAAAAGGCACTTTTGCCCAAGGGAAGGGGCTGGTGGGTATGAGTTTTTTTACCTTAAAAGTGTCGGTTCATTTGTTAATAATTTTTTAATCTAATATTTGAAATTAATTAATAGTAAGTACGGAAAGGATCGCATCAGTAGTCATTATAGTGGTGTCATACACTAAAATATGTTAAAATTAATAGTAGTTATTGGGCTGTTATACACTTAGATTTTAGTAGAAATTTAATAAGAAATTATTATATATGTAATTATATTTTTCGCTCATCACATTAAAAAAACATTTAATTATATAGTGACATATAAAAATCAATAATACATGTTTTAATTTTGGAGTATTTCTAGACAATTCAATGAAAACATCATTAATGTAGCGACAATTTGAATACCCAAAACCCTAAACAACTTTTAAGTTCTCATATAAAATCATGCAATATTTTTCATAAAAATTCAATATGATATTCAATAACTTGAGGTTCAAGTATATGGCCACTACGCCCTCACCCCTAGTATTACAAAGCTAACTATCTAAATGAATGCTAGCAATCAAGGTCGAGAATCTCCCTTTTTAATGGGGTTTCTATTTATTAACATCATAAGAATTAAAACATAATGCCCATGACCAGAAACATCAACATCCTAATTTTTTCTTGCCTCACTAACACCACTTCTCATTTTTCTCCATAAAAATCTCGGCAGATTTCTTTTAATTATCGCGAAAATATCTTCTTAAACACATTTAAAAAATTCACGTGGGGTCTACGCACCATTTCTCCCAACTACATAATCATCTCTCTCGATTAAAAGAATTGTGATCTTCTAAAGTTTCACTTTAAAACGCATTAAAAATGACTGACATCTGATATAAATAAATTACATTCAGTTACGAACGCCTGCCATAATTAAAAAAACGTTCTACAAAAAAATATGGGGTACAGATGGCATACCTGGGTCGATGAGGACAATATAGTGAAGACCATCGGCATGAATTCGATCGAGAAAAGGGCGCAGCTTATTTTCAGGATAGTTGATAGGATCAAGAGTAAAATCTTTGGCCGCATCCATGTGGTCGTCATCATTCCATATAACATCCAGAGGAATTTTCGACGACTTATAATTGTTCACCACATTTTCTACATCGGAAACATTCTTGTATCCCCATCTGCACTGATGAAAACCTGCCAACAGCCATTATAATCATTTAGTAATAACCTAGCATCACTAAAACCATGCCAACATTAAGCTTTATTTAACAGAGCTCTGGTTAAGTGGTGACTGTCAAATTTAAAACCCCATGAAATATGTCCCTCTTAGTTAATTGCATTGATGCGTGGGAAAGAAATACAACCAATCAATCTTCAACGGAGATCAAAAAAAAGTTGGAAGTTTTATGTTTTCAATTCTAGACCCATATTAACCTAATTAACTAGTCTTAAAGACATTTAATCTTACATTGATAGAAATTCTCAAATAAGCTTTGCCCCATGAACCCATAAGGTATATGCAAAAAAAATTGGTACAGGTGCTGCGGCAAAATTTAAGGTGATGCAGGGGACCATAAAGAATACGGGTAGCACGCCTGCATGTTGCCATGCAATTAGGGAAATGGACCACTGAAATGACAGAGCTCCAACATAAAGCCAAATAACAACTCCGACACATTCCTTAAACAAGATAACAGTATCCTTGGACCCAATTTGACTGGATAAACTAGATCTCGAAACCCAATGCAACTGGATAAACCAGATCTCGGAACCCAATACTGGCTCTGGCAGATTCCTTCTGCAAAGGTAAAAACCACCTAACCAATATAACTGGTTCCCTCCTCTTAAAGTTTAGCTTTTCCTAATCCCCAACATTCTAGGTAATTTACTGAAATACAACTTCTAAGCTAAAAGAAAGATTGATAGTATAACAATTGCACTGAAAGTTCTATAAATAACTACATTATGATATTTATCATAGATAAACAGCTACATGACTGAGAATCTGATTATTTATATTCTCTCAATAAAAAATCAATACTTGAACTGCTTTATCCAAGCAAAGAAAATCAATACTTGAACTGCTTTGCTCGAGCAAAGAAAATAAATAAAATATTTTGTTAAATATTCTTATTAGATCTGCACAGAAAATTAGACAAAAAGATGACATACGAATGCCACATATAAAACCTGCTTCAGGTTACACACATTCCAAGCATTTCGATAGCAGAAATTGGGATTTCATTTTCTATTCTAAACATATCGGCAAACCTGAAAATCAAATCCCTGTATCCCACATGAAAATGAATAAACCAAACAAACCTACTTACCAGAGCTCCCAAAACAAGGAATCTAAAAAATTATTTAACCCAAAACAAAAATTACCAGGAACTTCACTACTCAGTATAGTACATAACCAACAAAGCTCAGTCAGCTGATACTTTAGCTAATTATTATAGATGATTTGCAGGTTCTGTTAAATATTTGACACCCAATAAACAATACAATACTAAAGCAAAAAACTGCAGAGTAGGGCATGTACGGACATACCAAAAGCCCAATAGGGCATTGCAACTGGACGTCCTACGAGTTCAGTTAACTGCTGAACCACATCTAGTGGAGACGAGCCTGCAAAGAAGTAGAAGTCCAGCAAACCTCCAATAATCTTGTATGTCAGCTTACTACCAGTATAAAAAACATCCATCCCATTGCTATTCAACAATAGAACTCCATGAGCCAAACCTCCCTTTCTTAAATCCATGTAAAAAGGATGGGAACCATACAAATCTGTGTTTAAATTAAAGGCAGCAATGTCAGTTGTAAAAAGAGTATAAGCCTCATTGGGTTTAATCTTATTCCCATTGGGCTGTGTGTTCTCTCCGAACCCATACAGTGAAGCTGATGTGGGAAGGATTGTGCTGATTTCCAAATACTGATCCTTGAAAACCAAGCTGCCATACGAGGAGTTGAACAGGACCTCTCCATTTGATTTGCGCTTGATAGCAAATCCAAATGGATTAGCTGTGCAGGAGAAGACCAACTCATTGCCTGAAAACTCGGAGAATTCAAACACAGGGTTGACTGTATTGGAAATCTGGCTTCCTTCTACAGCAGGTACTTGTGATCTAGGAAGCAGGTTATAAGGAACTTCCCATCTCTTCTTCTCTGCATCTGTTATCTGAACTCTTACCCGGTCCTGCGACTCATGCCTGCATTGAAACCTCACTTCATCAGGCCTATCCTCAACCCAAAAGGATTAAAAACAAGATTTCAGATAAGAAGCAGATAAGACTCAATGCAAGGTACAGTTTAAGTGTGTGCAAAGAGGGGATTCATCAACATATTGATCAAATAACGTAAATATGCTAGTGATCACGATGTACATCCCAAGCACATGTACAACTCCACCTAGAACCATCTCTCAGCATGTTAGTCTTACCTAGCATAACTAAAATAAAGATGGCACCATACATACTAAATACATTTGCAAGTAGATCAATCAAGCAGACCCAACACATTAAAACGACCCAAGCCAGACTCAGTCGCTGTAAAAATAAAACAGGGCATGAACCCCCATACCCAAATCGTTGAAATCCTCAACCCAAAATGATAGATGTATTGAACTAGCTACTCCCATAATCTACCAGCATCCGGATTCGTATTCATAACATTCCAAAATACATTTCATATGATACACATTTTCCATTAGGGATAAGAAACTTTATAAACCCAATGCATAACAGAACATCCCTAATACACAGTGGCTGGTAGCTCCAAAACAATAACAAAGATTCAAACCCTCAATAGAAATTCAGCAGAATAGACACATAAAAAGACAAATATCAGAACACCCAAACACCAGACAATCAAAAATCAGATGAAACGATCGCATTCATAACATAATGATGAAACCCAAAACTCATTTGAAGTGAAAATGATAAAAACTAATGTATAAGCAACAAAACATAAACCATACTTGACATAAAGTCGAAGCTTAGGAATATCAGGACCGTATATATCAGTCTTTCGTATGAGTTCCAAGCTTCCAATCATGCTCCCATCAGGCCCATTGCCGATAGAAACAAGACGGTAACCATAACCAGCCTCCCCGCAATAACCCACAGCCCAAAGACTGCAAATAGACACCAGGAACGCAGCCAGATGAGCCATTTGGGTGAATGGAGCCATTCCTGGTGCTGCAGTACCCTCTCCCCTATATATAAGAATTAATGTAGAATTAGGAGATTAAGAGATTGGAATTTACAGTAAATGATGATTAATCTAAGACGTGGACACGTGAGCTTGTCGGACTCTGGTTGGCCAACGAGGATAAGGTTTCGTCCACACTGCCCATAGCTGACATGGACACAAGATACTTATTGATGGAAAAGGCTTTGGCCCTCATAAAGATTTGCTTAAAATCTTTGCCTAATGTTGGTTAAGGCGCTAGCTTCTTGTTCGGATGATGAATGAATGAATGAATGAAAGATTTTAATGACGTCCGCGAGACCAAACAGTCTATGGGACCGAGACAAAACAGGCCTAATTTGTCTTCATACTCTTTTCCAAGTCAGATCTCCTGCTGTTAAGTTTGACTAGAAGGCTAGCTGTCTGATTAATCTTATCTTCCTCAAATAGCTGGTGCATATTGTCCACTTTCAAACTATTTTCATGTTGAGTGCGGATATCCTCGTAAGCAATGCATTCCATGATGAAGTGCCATTCTGTTTCCACAACCCCTTTATTGCAGAAAATACAAGTTCTTTCTTCCCAAGTTTCCTTGGGTATCTTCCACCTACCGGTCTCACATCTAAGGTGATGTGATCCCGTCCTCAATTGTGCCACTAACAACCTCGCTTTCCCTTTAATATCTGCACCTAAATAAGTTTTTTCACCATGATCCTTTGTCGGGTTAAACTCTTTGATGTAGTATGCTTTTTTTCGCCCAATCTGGTTTGTCCACATGGCAGTTCTGAATTTTTCAGTCACATAGCTTTTTATTTCACTATTGGTGCTAGGACACTCATGCAAATTGATGTCCCACTTGTTCATCCACTTGTGGTTTTGTTTCATCCAAGTTTTCTTCCTACGTTCTAGCGTCTCCTTCATAGCTGTTTTGGGCCAACGGTGGTTATCCATGTTTTCAACCTTCTTTAAATAGCTTATCAACCGGATTAAAGCCGATGCTTCCAATGGAAAAGACCCTGTTTCAGCTAAAAGAATTTCATAGGGGACAGTGGTTTTGACTTTGAGACTGCTTGTTATTAGATGTTTTTGAATTCTTTCAAGTTGTCTCCAACTGCATTTTGACATACTATTTCCCCATTTTGATAGAACTTGCTTTTAAGACCTTTCGCTATGTTGTTTTTACTCGTTGGCTTCTAGTCCCGATGACAATGACTTTGTTTGTTTGCTTTAATTGTTAGAAGATTTGTTGGGATACTCTCCCCGAAAAACTTCTCAAACACCATCAGATATCGCAAATTTGTAGATTACTCTTCATTAGAGGCTTGAAGCGCGGGAAACAGCAGTTCAGAAGAAGTGTTTCTTCTTTATAATTTCTAAAGTTTTAATTTCATGCCCCTCTCCGCTGCATTAGATGTGTGGGGACTCTCTGCTTGAGTTTGGGGATATGACCTGGTGAATGTATCATGCAGTTGTGTCATTGAATTTTTATGCTTTATTTTGATTAACATTATAGGTGGTTTTACTAAAATTATAAAGGGTAATTTAGAAAAAAAATTAATGTGGGGATAAATGAGATTAATTAAACAATTAAATGGGATTTTGTTATATTTTATGTTGTATGTTAATAGTTGTAATTATAATGATTAAAAGAGAAGATGGATACAATTCAAGAATATCAATTTTTTGGAAGAAAAAAATTGACAATTGTAATATATTAATGGAATCGGAAATGTAGAAGAGAATGTATTTAATATATAAGTTTTCAAAAAGAATTAAAAATTATATAATGATAATTGTATGGAGAATTGATGATTTTATTTTCCCAAGCTTTCAATCCTATCCATAATTTTCTTAATGTTTCGTTGAGTTTAAAAACTTTTCCATTTGTTTTCTCCCCCTTCCCACTTCTATAGCTAGTGATCACCCTTTCCCCACCCCTCCCCCCATGAGATTTCGAACCTTTAATACCACATTTTCCATGACTATACTTAATTATAGTCTCATTACACACGCATCAACCCACTTACACTTCTCCTTTAACCAGATATATCCCATGTGTTTCTGTTACACCTCATTTATCTACTTGTATGCCTTCCATGTCTATCATTCCACATTCAACTACTTCTAGCCCCATTATTTCATCTTCACCACCCAATTTTTTACTCTAATAGGCTACCATTACAAGTGAGTTGCAAAATTTAGAGAATATTACATGAGTGGGATATTACATAATCCCTAAGCATATGGTGTATTGTTTGTCCTCCACCAACGGGATTTATGGCACCTAGTTTTACAATGCATAATTGTAAAAGTAGTCCATTTATTCACATATGTTCATTCAAAACTATATGTCAAGAATACTACTATGAGGATAAATTATGTGCATGAATATTTTCACAAATTACCTCATCCTTCTCTCCATTCTTTTACACTTAGTTGAAGCCTTCGTGGATTATTTTCAATGTAATATTGAGCCTAAAAATATAATTATCAATTTACAAGAATGCAAACAAGAAACGCATGAAACGATCAATGAGAATATGCATGGATTTTGAAGCATCTTGGTTAAACTTTAATCTACCTGATAATGAGCTTCAAATATTATTCTCCAATTGATTACTACCAATTATCAAAGAGAAAGTATTTTTAATGATTCTCCTTTGTATTTTAGCTTATACCACTATAACCATACCTTGTTAAAAAAAAAAAAATCTATACTATATTGTGTTAATAGCACTTCTCACTCCCATGATTTTTCATCAATATCAAATTTTAAAATGGGGTCAGTGAGAATAGATTTACATGTTGACAACATTGATGATCATCATACAAACATCAAACAAATAAAACCACAAGTACATAGAAAATTCACTAGAATAGCAACTCCTCCATGTGTAGTGTTGAAATAACTTATGCAAAATGAACTAATCACTCTACCTAGACCATAAAACTAATTGATACATCTACGTATATCCCACAAAAAGCTAAATATTTTGTGATTACCATCAAACATGTCCACTACTATATGTAGACGCATCAAACTTAAATACAAACTCCATGAACTTATTGATAAATATGTGATCACACATGTAGAGGATAATAATGAGTATAGAAGTACATCTTTCACTCCTCGACGTGATGCAATGAACAACAAGGTTCTTCTAATGCTAGTGAGGATGAATATATTTTTTTTTTTTAAATTTCAAGCTACATCTCATGACCATGTTATAAATGAAGATGTTAAATAAGAGGATAAATTCATGGGGTCATTGATGTATTTGACACATCTTATGCTACAATTCAAATAGATCTAGTACCCCCTGATTATTATGACATTGTTGGCTATTTACTTTCTCATCACTTATATTTTATGCTCTATTAATTATATTTTATTTAATGTTCTATATATGCTTCTATTTGATCTTTGGCACCTTGGAGTGAGATTTTGTTTCTCATTTTAATTTATTGCATTCATGATTACTCTAATCATGTCAAAAGTGAAAGCATCCTTCATCTACATATCTAATATGCATTAGCTAGACACAAGTAAGTACCACTAGTGTGCATGTTTACTATCTTATAATTATATAACATTTTTAAAAATCAATCTACCATGATTGATCATAGTTATATTTTTATTATCATTCTTAGTCGTATTTGTTGGTGTGAACAAGGCCATTTCATATATGGTTTAAATTTTGTAATGTGAACAAGGCGCATTATCTAACTAGTCATTAGTTAGGTCATATTCACACATGTTAAGTTTACTTGAGGAGCTAGGAATATTTATAGAAGTCTCTAGTACACATGTGATATTATCTCTATTTGTCACATGACATAGTCCATTAAGACACTTGTCATCATCCTAGTTAGTGTAGTGACAAAAAATGTATCCCTTTACATTTTCTCACTTGTTTGGGCCCTCCTAGTTAAAATAGACTTAATTATGCCTTAATTTAGTATTGTAAACTATATTTATTTCACTTTCATACTTATTTAGGGATCCTTTAATTAATTGAGCTTAATTTTGCCTTAATTATCCCTTTAATTCATTTTCCAAGCCTATCTAATTACATTTTATGAAGGGGAAACCTGAAATTCATTAATTTATTAACATAAAACTTCTCATTGAGCAATGTGTGTCCTAGGTTTAGGGACCTAGGACCCATTCGCCCATGGGAAAATGGGTTCTCCCTAAGACCTAGGACCTAAATTTAAATTATGTTTTAGGTGGTATTTTAATGTTTTCAAATCTATATTTCAATGTCAGCTTGTGAAGTTTGAATTTCAAGAAATTAAGGATACATACCTATAAATATAAGGTTATTTCACTATGTTTCATCTAAGATTTTCAAGCTAGCAATTTGATGATAGCATTCCTATAGAAAATTTGATGATCAAGAGCATTCAAAGGTAGAGTTATTGAAGATTTATTGTAGCAATCAAGATCCAATTGTCATGTCAAAGTCTTCTTGTATCATGCATGTTTTTGGAGCTAATATGGTGATGTAGGTTTATGATCCTATCAAGTATTCAAAGAACTATTTCAAGAAAAGATTCAAGTGTCGAGATCCACATCCATTGAGGCCATTTCATGCAAGTTGTAGACATTCATTCAAGATCTATTCAAGGGTTTGTTTAGTGGTAACATAGCTTTGTTCATTCTTTATTCCCTCTTTCATGTTTTTATTCATTTCAAGGTTTGATTACTAAAATGGGGTTTAACCAAGGAAAACCTCCATTCACCAAAAATAAAACATTTTTCCCTCTTGATTTGTGATTGCAGATTTGGGTGGAAGAAATCATAGAAGACCTTTTGAAGATCATATTTGGGGAAATTGTCAAAGCTGCAAAAGTTGTCAAACTTTTATCTTCTCACAGAAACTCACTTATAGAAATTATTTTTGGCTTTCCAAACCTAAAACTTGGGAAAATTAGAAGACTCGGAACTATAGCAAAAGCTCCCGAAGGTTGCAGAAAAACCCCAACTTAGGACCCATTCACCCCTAGGCGAATGAGTCCCAAATCAGCTTCAGAAAAGCAATTTTGGTGACTGTACACATGCTTCTGCCCTTCTCTGATCTACATTCTATTTTTTGGTTCTATCAGTGTTGAGCTTAATCTTGTTGTTCCAAGTGTTAGATTGCAATTTGGTGTTGATTTGCTAATTTTAGTTTTTCTCCCCAAAGTGTTGTTTGACGAAGACCCTCGTCATGGCACAAAAAGGAAATCTAAAGATTCCTCCATAGAATTGATTCTCCTAAAGGTAGTTAGTCAATTCTTTATGTGGATCTCATTTACTAATGAAAGTAGGAAGATAGGTCCATCATAATCCTATGTTTCTATATTTCTATTAATGCGCCTATTTTTTGTCATTTCATTTTGGTGAACCCGACTTTTGAGCATTGCATTTTTCTAATTTTGGAATCTATTTCAACTCTAGATCTAGATTTTACATTTATTTGCATTGCATTGAATTGAATCTCATTTAGGGTTTTAGGATTGTATTTTTGCTTTCTTTAAATATGAGAAATACAAAAAATTTAGTCATTTTGTAAAGCATATACATATCATTGCATGTTTAAAAACTTAAGACACAAAAAAGATTCAAAATTGCATTTCAAATTAGCTTTCCTAAGCGGTCATTTAGTCATATTTTACATTTCCATTCAAGCTTAATTTCACAAAAAATTGAAACTGTAACCCACTGGCTAAAACCATAATCTGGAAACCACAAGAATCAATTTAGAAACTTGTAAAAATATTTTTCCAAACCCTAAGCTAGGACCCATTCACCCAGGGGTGAATGAGTCCCTGATTAGGGATTTTTCTTGCATTTTTGGGCATTAAAACCTCTATTTCTGTATTTTGTTTTGTTGTTTTCAATTTTCTATTTTAGTTTGTAGAATCTATGTTACTTGGAATTGATCATATTAAGCTTACTTGGATAAATTCAATGCATTGTGTGAATTCAAAATTACATCTAAAATACATCATTTTCAAGTTTTTACATAGCATAATTAGAAAATTATCTTGTTTAGAATATGAAAATTACTTTTACATATTTACATTGCACTTTACATCTTAGGATATTTGACTGTATCTTGCCTATTTTCCATTTTTTGTTATACATTAAGTTTGTGAAACTTATATGAGCTTCACAACTTAGTCTTGCAATACTGTTGTGAGACGTAGTTCGAGACTCGTGTCATCCCACAATACACCATTCACCGTGGATCTTGGGTTTTTCGACTCTTTCACTCATAGTGTTGATACTAATCAACCACTATGGATCATAGCCTTCATACCACGTTTCCCATGACTTCCCTACCTACAACTAGTTACTAATGCCTCTAAAGAAAACATAAGAAAGATAAATGAAGAATTAAAATTTTTTCAAGACTTTGTGAGATCTGAACATATTGCTAGTAGTGTCATTCATGTCATAGGGAACATAAGAAAGATGCTTAAGCATGAACAAGGAATAGATTTTATATGTGGCCTGGTCTATCTCATTAAGAACAATTTTCTCTCTCCCCAACCAACTTTCAAAACCTTCCCCACACACAAGAGAAAATAAAATATAAATTTTGATCACATTACCACTCCTAATACATCCCTTCCTAAAAAAGGAAAGGCCTTGAAGTTAGAAGATGCAATTGATGACCACACAATTATCAAAGCAAAGAATAAGAAACTGAAAGGACATGAGCATTACAAATTTCAGAAACAAATGAAGCATGATCCTCTTGAATCCTTTGATGACCTATTAGAGATATTGAAGACTGGGAATGACTTTTACACTCTTTTACATTGGGGATTAATTACATTACCTCCTAAACTCGAGCAATTAACACCATAGAAAAGTGATAAAAATTAACCATATTGTGCCTATCATAGATTTTGTGGACATCACACCAATGATTTTCATGGTTTATAAGAATTATTGAAGAAATTTAGATCCCCTAGGGATCCATCTTGACTAAAATACATTAACTTTGCTCATTTCCATGTAATAGTTGTAGGATCATAGCATACTCACTATTGCATGCTTTACATACATTGCAAATCATTTTCTTTATTGCAAGGAGCTCATTCTCATCACTCATCTCGGCTCATTCTTTTCATGTACTTAGTGGGGACAAGGGGTAGATAGCCTTGTCCTAGTTTGGCACTTGAAGTTGTCCCTCTGGCTAGTTATTTTCCTTCTGCATATACTGAACAAGATTGGGATGCAGATGACCTGTTATAAGTTGACTTGCATGTGCCTTACTAGTCTTGTCTTTATTTTCTTTTTCATGTTTCTTTGTATGATTGCATGTGTGTAATGTGATCACCCGTATTGTTCCTTTTGTTGTACCTCTTCATGTGCATTCCTCTATTTGTACCTACATTCTTCTATATATGTTGTAAACATTTATCTTTTCGCTTGTCTTGTGTTTTCCTTTTGGGGATGATGCAAGGCATCAAGACATTTAGGTCTCTTCCATGATGACCTAAAAGCGTTTTCTTTGCTTTTGCTCTCTATGTGCTATTCCTCCTATTCTATGAGTATTTGGGGAATGATGATGTTTATGAGCTCTATAACAACATTGTAGCAAAGACATACTAACCCCAAATCTATAGATCCCTTATGTGCTTGGGATTTTATTTTGGGGGAAACCCCTCCTTTTTCATGACGTAGCTTCATTTGGAAACATATGACTTGGCATAGGGCTTTCCGAATAAGCTCTCATGTCTTCTTTATTGTTAGCATTTATCATTTTGCTACTTTAAAGTAATTGCTCACAGCAATGGTGTTAGCAATTTCTTTAAAGTGGGGGCATACATTGGCATTATAATTTTTCAAACTTTTTGGCAATGTCTATGTATCATTGTGTGATTTTCTTTCTTTTTGCAATGTGTCATATTCTTGGTGGTGTCATTGGGTTTGATGTCCTTTAGGAGTGTGACCTTTCTTGGCATACAACTTTCCTCTTAGTGGTGATGCTACGCGTTGCATTCACTAAGTTATGAATCTTTTATCCTTGACTTGTCCTCTCTTGGAGACATTAGGCACAATGTTCCCTAAGTTGAAGAGCTTACATGACCTAAGTGAAATCCCTTTGAACATTTCTTATATTAAATTTGCATTTTTTTCATAAGTGTTTAGTATAACGCAACTTTCTAACCTTGTGAAGCTCAAACCCTTTTCAAGGCCACCAAGCATAATGCAATTTGCTTGCTAATAGAGTCGTGCCTTGTTTGGTCATAGGTGCTTAGCATAACGCAACTTGATAGGCCTTATGAAGCTCAAATTTTATTTTATTTTTGTGGTGCCTTGCTGAAGTTATCAGAGGGATAGCTTTGGTATGGTATGGGATCCTAATAAGATTCTCTCATTTTCCACCCTTTGTGTTTTTATTTTGTGGTGCCTTATTGAAGTTATCAAAGATATAACTTTTATATGGTATGGGAGCCTAATAATATTCTCTCATTTGCCACCCTTGGGGGCTCACCTAGTGGACACTAGAGTTCCATTAGCCTATGTGATTTATGTTCGTGTTGTTTTCATAATGGACAACCAGAGTTCCGCTTGTGAACATTTTTGGACAAACAGTCGAGACATGTTCCACATCATATTGGAAAGTTAAGGCTTGATCCACCCTTTTCTTTTGGATTTAAACAAGTGAGGCATGTTGCAAGTATGAAGGTGTTATCATTGATGTCAACTAGTTAACTAGTTATCAACTGGTTGTTGTAGTCATTGGTGTCATGAATGTTGGTTATTGGTTGTACATGTTGAGGATATTGAGAAAATTGTAATAAAGAAAGGTTGTAAGTATTCAGTGTTTTCTCTGTGTTTTTCTCTAGGATTTGTTGATATGCTAGTGAGGATATGAGGTATTGTTCATGGTTGTTGGAATTCGCTATTTAGATTTTATGCACATGCAATGCATCCTTAAACCTATAATGGTATATAGATTTATCCTTATCACCCTTCTTCTCGTATTTACCTCTCTCCCTAGATATTTTATGCACATGCAATGCATCCTTAAACCCCTCTAAAGTCTTTCTTCTCATTTCCTTTGAAAGTAGAATGGTAACAAGAGCATCTGACTTTTGATCATATATAAAAGAACCTTTGATTGCAAGGACAATAGTATCCCAAGACTTAGGTAACGAACATAAAAATAAAATACATTTATCCTCATCTATATTTACATCAATTGATTGAAACTAACTCAAGATTAAATGAAATGGATTCAAGCGTTCTACAACCAAGTCCTCGTCCTTCATCTTAAGAGGAAATAACTTTCTTCTTATAAAAACTTGTTAATGAAACTCTTAGTTTGATATATCTCTCCTGTTGTTTTCCATCATTTATATGTAGCAGTCTTACTAGAAACATTCGATAAAATAGAATCAGTTAAACACAAATGAATAGTGCTACATGTTTTTTCAATAAAATAAAATTAATTAAACATAAACGAATAAGGCTATGTGATTTTTTTAATCTAATTTTACCAATTCTTCATTTGACATATTTTATAGTTTGTTCTCTCTCCACAACAATACATTGATCTCTTTCTTCTAAGACATCCTCCATATCTAGCTTTCAAAGTTCATACCTTGTACCATTGGAATTTTCAATCTCCATTTGAGACAAACTAGAAATGATCCTTTATAACCCTAAATTTGAAACTATAAGAAAACACAACAAAATTCCATTGCAACAAAAGACTTAATCACACACTCAAAGAAATGCAACCCTCTTTAATAAAAAAAACCATGTCTTTAATACCAAATATAGAAACATGACATAACTTACAACTAAAAATATGTTGTGAACTCAAAGCATCCAAATACATAATAGTGATAAATCATATATGGAAATGAAATAATCATACAAGAGATGAAAACTATTACATAAGATATACATGGAGAAACCTTTGCAGGAAAATAACTCCATACCCAAAGAGATCTAAAGCTTGTATTAATCACTCAAAATATTTACATCAATACAACTTCTCCTTCTAAATTTGTTTAACACTTTGTTACTTATACAATTTGCAAAATAACTTATTCCTCCTACTCCAAGCTCCAATATATAGCTAAAAATAATACAAGAAACCATAAATGGTTTTTTATACAATGGACTCAAACCACAAGCTAAGTAGTTTACATGCAAAAAATACCTCATGGTGTGTTTAGGAGTTACAAACATTTTTTAGAAGTTGCTAGACGTTTCTTATAAACTTGGGTGTCCAACTTCACTAAAGGACAAAAATAGTTCATTACAAAATAAAATAACAAGTCCTTATGTCCAAAAATGTTACCCACTCTTTATACATACTTACACCTCTTATAATGTCATAAATGTTTTTATACTGTTATAAACAATGAGATTTTATTTTACTTCATGCCAAATATCTGAAAGTACTATCATTGGCCAAATTAAAATTCCTTGCTCAATACCACCTTAGAAAGTCTAGAAAATAATATTTAATTATGAAAAATGTTTCTCCTCACATGAAAATTTGAAGTTCTCCTTCCATAATTCTTAGTCACGTGAAATAATGACAGACTATTACAATATTAAAGTTAAGATACATAGGCATAATATTGCAAGGAAAATATCTTTGATCCTAACATTTACAACAATCAATATTTGTTTCTCTTTAGCTAATTACTATCAACTATAAAATTTTAACATTCATAAATTGACCAATCAATCTACAAAGCCACTATATTAACAAATCACTTGGTCATTAATATTTAATAAAGGTTTATTATAAAAAACAAACTCAACTTCAACCACATTACTAGGGTCTTAATATTAAACTAGAAATCAATCAATTAATTTACATAGCTCTTTACCAACAAATTATTTGCTCATCCTATGTCAGCTCTACCATGCTACACTTTTGAATTTGAATGTCACATTGTCTGCACAGTCGAGAGATGAAGGCCTGCAGGAACAATAAGGTGTAAACAAAGTTCAAATTTGTCAAATGGAGGAATAGCTAGTTGTGGGTCAGTAGTTTATAAATTTTGAAACTTGGAAATATTTTGATGATGCCTAGTTTTTTTTTGTTTTGCAATCAATGTATCCTTTGCCTGTATGCAAAGAGATAGCCAGTAAAATGGGCAATTTTGGAGGATGATTGTAAACTCCCTATGAATTTTTGTATCTGCATAAATGATATTTGTAAATTGCGGACTAGTGCCTTCAAACTCTGATATTTGTAAATCTTTTTAATATATAATATATAGGCTTATAGCCTTTTTCCAAAAAAAAAAATTCATTTGCTTGTCAATAGTTAACAAATATTTGTTCCAAGGAACCAATTCAATTTCAACTATACTAGTCATATTTTGTTTGGTACAAATTGAATTTGGAGTTAAGATCAATCATACTATTGAGTGGGTTTTAGGGGGTGACTTCAACATGGTTGAACACCCATCTGACCATAGTTGGGACAACTCTTCCCTACTATCTCATTATGAATTTGAAGCCTAGAATTAAGCTCAAAATTCCTTAGGAGTTGATGATCCTCTCATGGGTAAAGTTAACACTCAAATACCACACCGATTTACTTGGAATAATTATCATGAGGGATCTTTGAGGAAACTGAGTTGTTTGGATTGGTTTTATATCTCACCTAACTATCACATTCTTCCTTCCCATGCCAAGCTTTTGGTTCATCTTGACCTCTCAACTACTCTTTCTGATCGTCTTCCCATCTTTACCAACCTTTCCCTTAACAACTCCCCTTCTCTTCCCAATGATCTTCCTTACAAGTTAAATGTATCCCACTTAAAACAAGAAGAGTGCAGTGACGACCTTTTAGCCATATGGAAATTTGAAACAAAGCCCCAACATAATAGGTGGATTAGCTGGTGGGAGAGAATCGTTGCCCGTTGCAAATTATTTCTTCATGACTTTAGTCGAAGAGTTGCTTCCAAATGTCACAAACTTGAAAAACTCGAAGGGAAACTTGAACATAGGTATTCTCAACTGATTTCCAACCCTCTTAATGTTGTTGTCCAACAATTAGTGGTTAAAATGGAAAAATTTGAAAGTTGGTTGTTTAGAAAGGGAAAGGAGCTCAAATTTGAGCTTGTCTCCATTAGATCAAGGATGAGGATAGAGGGTCTAAATTTTTATTTCAATTCATGCAACATACACATAAAAAGGAGAAAAATTTTAGTATAGATCTACAGACGATTTCATACATACCAACCAATCTGCTATTTTACAAACCTTCTATGGGCACTATAAAAATATTTTATTGATGAGTTTGTTGGTGATCCCCTTCTTCCTATTATTGAAGAAAGTGTTGCAAGTTGTATCCCTTACGAAATTGATCCTGAATATAGAAATTATCTTGACTACCTCCTTTCCATTGAAAAGTTATATGAGGCTCCTTATAGCATGGCTTTGGAGAAGAGTCCTAAAATTGAATTTTATAGAGCACTTTGGCCCCATATTTCCAAATATTTCTATTATGTTTACCTTGATGGTGTAGAAACTGGATCCCTAGGGTTATTCATAAATCAAGTTTTGATTAAGCTCTTCCCTTAAGGAAAAAATAAATAAATTATGGATGGATGATCTTAACTCTTCATATAAAATCATTGTCAAAGCCTTGGCTTGTTGAATAAAGTATATAACCCAACAGATTGTTCGACTAGAACAAACTACTTTTTTAGGAGGTAGATTTATTCTTGACAATTTGGGGTTGGCTTAGGAGACTGTTGAATGGGCTCAACAATTTCCCCAAGATGCTCTTATTATCAAATTTCATTTTGATAAAGCTTATGATCGCATCTGATGGCCTTTCATTTTCAATACGTTAAAATGGGTTGGTTTTGGAGCCAAAATTCGAAAGAAAAATTAAGATGTTCATTGATTCCAATGCTAGAGTAGCTATTAATGGAGCCCTTTCCCCAAATTCTCCTTGCAAAAATCTATTTGCCAAGGTTTCCCCCTTGCTCCTTTCCTATATGTTCTTGGCTACCTCTTTCAACATGCTCTCTCTTCGAAACTTATTCATGGTATTTCACTGCCTAGTTATACTAAAGCACTTAACTCCCACTTTGTTGATGACAACATGTTGTTTATCCAGAATACAATAGATGAAGTAGCTCACACTCTCAATATTTTAGTTTATACTATCTCAAGTTCTAAACTTGTCATGCACAAAACTGAATTCATCATGACTCACTTCTACACCATCCTTAGATCCCTAGAGAATGGCATAAAATTAAGCATGGTACAATCACCAGATACCTTGGCATACCCTTTGGGGTTGGATTCTACCTCAAATATAGGTGGAACTGGTTTATGACCAAATTTAAAGGCAAGCTTTTGAGTTGGACTAATTGATTCCTTTCCATGACTGGTCGCATCCAAATTTCCAATAAAATCTTCCTAGCCAACCATGTTTACATCTCATCTTATTGGCTACCATGTAAAAAATGTTACAACCAACTAACACAACTTATCAAGAGGTTTGTTTGGGCCAAATGTGGAAACAAAAGGGTTCTCCTTCCATGTCCTAGTTACATTGCATTCAACAAAAAGATAAAGGTCGTTTGGGGATTATTGATCCTTACACTCAAGGCATTTGCCTCACCACTAAGTGGATTGTTCATGCTTTGGAAGGAGAGGCCCCTTGAAAGCATTTGGTGCAATTTCACATTTAATTTTCTACTTAGCCACACTTGGGAAATAGTTAATTGGAACAATAAACTATTTCTAACTCCTTGTTTTGAAACCAATGGGTCTACACCATTCAACTCTTTTGGAAAGTTTGAAAAATCACTTCTAAGAAGTTACTTTGGTATGATCAATCCTTTAGCCATGCTCTCAACTTTGCAACCTCCTCCACATGGTGGAATCGTCTGATCTGACAAGATGGTAAACCCCTAGGTGTTATTAAGAGTTTAAAGGCAAGCATATTTTTAAAAAGGGAATTCAAGTGTTTCATGATTTTTGGGATCCAATCAACTTCAAAAAATCATGGTAGCAACCTCAAGCCCAATTCAACATGTCCTCTTCCACTAAACAAACCCTTCTCCAAATCCAACAACTAGTCCCCCCAAACCTTTTTTGCCTAATGTCCTCTCCTTGGCATTCTAAATTTTTGAAAGATTAGAGACGGCCTAATAAACATAGTATGACTGGTCAAGAAGTCATTGTATGGCCTGAAGCAGTCTCCCAGGCAATGGTACAAGAAGTTTGATATCTTCATGGTGAGCCAAAATTTTACAAGGAGTGAGTATGACCATTTTGTTTACTTTAAAAGTTTAAAAAATGGTTTATTCATTATCTTGGTGTTATATGTTGATGATACGCTTGTAGCAGGCAAAAGCATAGTTGAGATCAATGGGTTAAAGGATCAAATGGCTAATACTTTTGATATGAAGGATCTAGGAGCAGTAAAACAAATTTTGGGCGTGGAAATACACAAAGATAGCAAACATGGTAAGCTTTTGTTATCACAACAAAAGTATGTGGAGAAGATCCTCATAAGATTCGGTATGAAGAATATGAAACCAGTAAATATACCTTTAGCTTCTCATATTAATCTTTCTTCAAGTTTATGTCCTAGTAATAAAGAAGAGGATTATATGTCTTGTGTATCGTATGCTAATGCAACAGGAAGTTTAATGCATGTGATGGTATGTACAAGACAAGATATTTCATATGCAATTGGTGTTGTTAGTAGATACATGGAAAATCCAAGTAAAGGGCATTGTGTAATAGTGAAATGGGTGCTTCAGTATCTTAGAGGCACAAGTGATTATTGTATCATCTTTGATGGTAGTAGTGGTTCATTTTGTGGTTATGTTGATTTAGATTTTGCAAGTGATTTGGACAAAAGGAGATCTACATCGGGTTATGTCTTTACTCTTGTAGGAGGACCTATTTTTTGGATGTCAAAGATTCAAGAAACAATTGCTGTATCCACTACTGAGGCATAGTATATATAGTTGTCTCACATGCTTGCAAAGAGGCAATTTGGTTGAAGGGTATTTTGGGTGAGTTTGGAAAAGTGCAAGACAAGGTGATAGAATTTTGTGATAGTCAAAGTGTTATACATCTAACTAAAAATCTAGCTTATCATAGTAGGACTAAGAATATTGCAATTAAATATCATTTTGTAAGACAGGTTATTGATGGAGATGGAGTAGATCTTGAGAAAGTTCATACACTAGAAAATTGTGTAGACATGTTTACAAAACCAGTACAGTTAGAGAAGTTGAAGTGGACTTTGACTTCTCTTGGCTTGCAGAAAAGGTGATGAATGGGCATGGACAAGTGTCAGGTAAAGTGTTGTCAAGGTGGAGATTGTTAGATTATGACAACAAATAAATTAGAAATAAAGTAGAGTTGATCTTTTGGAAAGATAAGGGAACTAAAACAAAGTCTTATCTTTGGAAAATATTATCTTTGGAATCTTTTGGAAAAGATAAATATTTAAAACAAAAGATAAAGCAATAAACACAAAATAAAACAAAGCAATAAAAATAAAGCTCAATTTTTCTATGTGCAACACGGGTTGAAGATATTATTTATATCTTGTTGTCGTGAAGGCTAAATCATATATTGAAATGAATTGTAATTGAAGAGCAATTGTGTGAAAGTTGTAATCAATTTCTCTGACCAATAAGAATACCGATACTTTTCCCCGTGGATGTTTCCTTGTAATATTGTCAAATTTTTACCATGTGTTACCCTAATTTTGGTCATCACTCTCAAAATTGATGCCCCTATTCAAATTTTGTTTAAGTTTATAAGTCGGGTGACATTTCATGAGGTTTTTCTAACTTGGGTGGTGATTTCCCTTGTTCATCTACCTCACCTTTTTACTGCCCTTTGTTTAACTTGTTCTTTATTTTCTCACAGGTGATGTATTGTGGGATTGCCATAATTTCCCAAGCACTCTAGTCTTCTAATTTGATGACTGGTGGTTCGTACCTGAAGTTTGTGAACTGACTGAAAAGACCGCCTACGATAGATCTTCGAAGTTTTCAAGTTTGGGTGGGAGTTTTAGGGGTTTCTAAAACCATCAATGATCTTTTACTTAGTTTCATGAACCTCCCATTTTACTGCTTCAAGAACATTGTTCAAACGAAAACTAAGTGAATGACAATGCAGATTGTTTCTATTATGATAAATTTCAGTTTCAAACAGGAACCCCATTTATGAAGATAAATGAATATAAACGAATACCATCAAAGATACAACAACCAAAATTAAAAAGGTAGAAGCATTCAAAGAGAGTGAAAACACTAGAATATCAATTTATTTTATTTTATTACATATATATTGATGGCATTACAAAATTTGTTGTTTGATTACAAAATTGGGGAGACATCAAAATGACATTTTGAGATACACAAAACAAACATAAGCATGTGGATTCCCTCCACCACCACCTAAAGGCATTTTTTGGTGACAACAAATTTTTGTGGGATTGCAAGAATTGGGTGAATAGCCCCATATCATTTCTCACCAGCCCTGCACAAGAAGGGTTATAGCTTCTTTAGTGGCTTCATTCTAAGTTGTAGTCACGATGCAAATGGCGTCACCAACTAGTCTACTTCATGGGTAGTTGTTGAGCCCGACGATGGCTACATTGACTCTGTGATGGAATTTAGGTCTAATCAGGCATTTCACTACCTGCATCCCCCAGTCTCGACATCCAAATGTGTGAATGATGGTGTACACAAAACACTCAAGAAGTGTGGCATTGTGCACATGAACCTGATTCAGGAATGCTTCTCCCAGAGTGTTGTGTAATACTTCCTCTTCTTTCACTCTGGACAATGAAGACCTCCCTCAGCTAGTTTGATAGCCAACTAAAGAGGGGACTGCACTCAATCTCTTCAATGACAATAAATCCATTCATTGACACTCTGCCATTCTGAGCACTCACCATTCTAGATAAGTTTCAGGATGGTGAAGTGTGGTTTTGTCCACTAAATTTATAGAAAGTTGGTGATGCATTCAACTGGTGTTCTTTAAGACTAATTGAATGATAGGATGGCGATGCAATCAAAATTAAATACTATTGTGAACAATCTATCCAATTGATTCTTCTAATTGATCTTTCAGTTGGACAGTTTGCACGTTTGACTCAATTGCACACCTAAAATAGCTATTTAATGTGTGGTTTGTGAAGCATGTTAACTATACAAGAATTGATGGCCATGGGGAAAAAATTAAAACAACGAACATTTCGTAATCACCTAAGGTCATATCATTAGCAAATGCAATCATTCTAGTCATTAATTATTTTTTCATCTATTGGTTTTCAGAGTAGGTAGTTAAACGACAAGAAAACGTTGCTATGTTTAGCAACCGCTTAGCATTCGTCAAGAGAAGGAAGAGATTCCTATATCTTTATAGAGAACCATTCAGAGGGGGTCCAAATTCTCTAGAGTGTACTGTGTTGTAATAGAGAGAGGAACAATTTTTTTTGGTTTTAATTTAATTCATGTTGCAATATCTTGTAATATGTGAATTGCAAGCCTTGCATGTGATGTTGAGCGTACTAATCTTTGTGTTGTGTGCAAATTTAGAACACATTTTTTGTGAGAAATATACTCTATTGCATTTAATTCATTTATTGCATCTATGAATCTATGAATCCTTTTTATTTCCATTTTAATGATCATTCATCTTTCTAGTCTGTGTGCTAGTTAGTTAATGGTTTTCCTGAATTTCTCTCGCATTAGTATCATTTCTATGAGCTGGTGTTTGTTACCTTTACTACTTTCTGCTCTAAAGCATATCAATTACTAAATCAAATCATATGAGGGAGTTGTACCTCTATAATTCAAAGGAAGGTCACAAATGTAATTGTGACATTTTCAGAGCTGTTAACAACAGTTTGGTCCTAGTGCTTTATAGACAATAGAGTCAGTAATTTAGTTATTTTCAAAAGGCTTGATTCGTTTGCTAACAAATTTTTGGCAACTTTGTTGGGGAAAGATGATTATAATTTCTGATAAGTTGCCATCATGTCATGCAACAACATTGTACTTCTCCATAATAATGTACGTCCTATACTTCAACTTGATTTGGTCTAGATGTAGGCAAAATAGGAGGATATTATTTCACAATTAAATATGCTTGCTTGGAGGTACAAAAGAAGTGCAACAGATTATATACAAGCTAATTTTGTCTTAGAAGAGAAAGAAGAGTGGGCCCGACATCCACCAAGACCTATGATTAAACACCCTCTTAGGTTGGTTTTTGAATATTACAACAATCCACCTCGCCATCCCAATCAACATCCTAATAAAAAAAAAATCCCCCTCCAGCTCAATTGTCACTTAGGAATTAACCTAGGGGTACCATCCTTTACCTCGTTAGGAGTTGGCAACTTTGAATACCTATGGCTTCAATCCCCTGGGTTAACTATATTGGACCTTTCACCCTATCACAATGTAGTGATTTGCCATGTGGTTCTAGAAAAAGATTTCCAAAATTCTCTAGTAGAGACACACAAGACCCAAAGGAGCACATCCCGACCATGACCGCAGTAAGTGGAATTCTGGGAGTTCAAGAAGAAGACGTCTTTGTAAGGCTTTTTGTTGAAAATTTAGTTGAAAAAGAAGTTGAATGGTTAGAGGATTGGAGAAGGGCTATATAATTGGTTGGAATATCCTTCATAAAAAGTTTCTTCAATGCTTCAAAGGTCTTGTTGATATTGTTTCCTTGCTACAACAATTCTTTCAGATTGTGAAAGAAAGAAAAGAGCCTATGAGAGATTTTGTATATCGTCTTAATCAATCACTGTAGCAGATTCCTATGCTAGAGCAACCAAGCAAGGTAATCTAGTTTCATGTATTCACTTTTGTGCTTGATCCTAATGTTCAACTCATTTTGAAAAGGGATAAAATTTATGGGATTGAACAAGCTCAGTTAGAGGCAGTAAATATTGAAAATGATCTAATCGCCATGGGAAAATGGAAGCTGGAAGGTGCTAATAAGTTTTTTATTGATTTCCCACCGCCCATCTATTGATTTTTTGAACCCCTAAATTTTATAGACCAGCCTCATCCTACTGTTGAAAACATGAATTTGACAATATTGAGTACTGTATACCCTCTACATGAGGAAAACGAAGATGAAAAGAGGGAAGGTCAATTTTGGTATGCCCAGGCATACAATTTAAATACTTCAACTGAAACAAAATATGATCTTAGCTCATCAAGTGATGATGAGGATTTTTCACCACGAGGAAGGTATGCTCCCATATTTCAATTTATTTCTCCTCACCCCCTGAGGATAATTCACTTCCTTGTAACTTTGTCGAAGAAAATCAAGTATCAAACTCTCTAGTTATCCCAAAGTATGAGGTTTTCACTTTTGAAGATCATGCTTATGAAACATCATGTGTAACTAAAAAGGATAATGAAGACCCTTCAGGTGAAAACACGAAAGATGGAAAAACATGGTTAACCAATTCCAATCCTCTATTCGTTTTCTATAAGTCTTTTGAAATTCATGATAATCTTCTATTTGAGGATTCAAATTTCTGTTTATGAGATATGCCAACAAAAGAGGTTGTTTGTTTTTCAGTCAACAGTGAAGGGGAAGATCCTGCAATAGTAAGGAATAGGATTGCAATGGAGCCACAAGTAGTTATGATAATGAGATAACAACTTACAAGGTAAAAAGTTGTGATGTAGAAACTGTGAAAGACTTGAATTTGTTACAAGGATGGGAGATCATTCAGATGACTAAACCTTAGGAAAGAGCTAGAATTAGTTTGGGTGTTTTAACATAAGATTATTGGCATCATGAAGAGATTTATGACAAAAAATGGTTGTTTACGGACATTAAAAGTGGTGAATTCTTCTTCCACGACGCCAATGTTTGGATAATTCTAATCTCTGCCATACTTTGGAAGCTGCATGCAGTGACAAACCTTTTCAGGTCTGGATCATTCTTCTCTCAACTTGTCAACGGTTTCATGTGAGCAATCTCTTCTCTCTTCCCTTGGTAGGTTTCATCCTATCCTGTAGATATTTTCTTTTTGGTGTGTCGTTTCTATTATGCTTGCTTGGGTTTTGGTTATGTTCCTCCTCTTTTCTCGACTCCATGCCCAATGGATATAGCACTAGTTTTGACACCTCTAGGTTCCTTGCCACGTCCTCTTTAGTTCTCGTCGCCAGTCAGAGCCACTATTACCCTAATTTTGGTCATCGCTCTTAAAATTGATGCCCCTATTCAATTTTTGTTTAAGTTTATAAGTTGGGCAGTGATTTCCCTGTTCATCTAACTCACCTTTTTACCGCCCTTTGTTTAACTTTTTCTTTATTTAATAACACGAAGTTTCCACAATCCATGATCAATGAGTGCAAAGATTTTGGATTGCAACTGTGATCTTTTTTTGCATCAATGTTTTGGATCATACTCCATGATCCATCATCAGGATGCTTGAGCAAAAACCATGAAGTTTCCACAGTCCATGATCAATGAGTGTAGAGATTTCTAGATTAATTTTGTATTATTTTTTGCATCAATGTTTCAAATCATACTCCATGATCCATCATCAGGATGGTGAGCGGTGTATTGTGGGATTGCATGACTTCCTAAGCACTCTAAGTCTTCTAATTATTTGGTGGTTCGTACCTGAAGTTTGTGAACTGGCTGAAAAGACCACCAATGATATATCTTTGAAGTTTTCAAGTTTGGGTGGGAGTTTTAGGGGTTTCTAAAACCATCAATAGTCTTTAACTTAGTTTCATGAACCTCCCATTTTACCACTTCAAGAACATTGTTCAAAAGAAAACTAAGGGAATGACAGTGCAAATTGTTTTTGTTATGATACATTTCAGTTTCAAACATGAACCCCATTTATGTAGAGAAACGAATACCATTAAAGATACAACAAACATAATTAAAAGGGTAGAAGCATTCAGAGAGAGTGAAAACACTAGAATATCAAAATGTTGTATTTTATTATATATATCGACGGTATTACAAAATTTGTTGTTCAATTACAAAATTGGGGAGACATCAAAATGAAAAATTTTAGACACAAAGAACAAACATAAGCATGCAAATCCCTTCCACCACCACTTGAAGGCGCTCTATCTGGGATGGTGACAACAAATTTTCGTGGGATTGCAGAAATTGGGCAAACAACCCCATATCATTCCTCACTAGCCCTGCACAAAGAAGGGTTGCAACTTCTTTAGTGATTTCATTCTGAGTTGTAGTCGCGATGCAAATGGCGTCACCAACCGGTCCACTATGTGGCTAGTTGTTGAGCCCAACAATGGTTACATTGACTATGATGGAATTCAAGTCTAACCAAGCATTCTGCTACCTGCATCCCCCACTCTCAATGTCCAGACGTGCAAATGATGGTGTACACAAAATACTCAAGAAATGTGGCATTGTGCACATGAACTTGATTTAGGAATGCTTCTCCCAAAATGTTGCATAATACTTTCTCTTTTATTTCACTCTAGATAGTGAAGACCTCCCTCAATTGGTCTAAAAGTTGCCTAAAGAGGGGACTACACTCAATCTCCTCAATGACAATGAAGTTATTCATTGACACTCCATCACTTTAAGCACTCACCATTCTGGATACTTTAGGATGGTGAAGTGTGGTTGTGTCCACTAAATTTATAGAAAGTTGGTGATGAATTCGAATTGGTGTTCTTTAAGATAGATCAGATGATAGGATGGTGATGCGGTCGAAATTAACTGATGATGTGACCAAGATCCAATTGATTCTCCTAATTGATCTTCCAATTGGACAGTTTGTACATGCAACTAAATTGCACACCTGAGATAGTTATTTAATGTGTGGTTCATGAAGCACGTTAACTGCACAAGAATTGACGACCATGAGGCAAAGATTAAAACAAAAAAAATTGATGATCGCCTAAGGTCATATCATTAGAAAATGCAATCATTCCAATCATTAATTATTTTCCATTTATTAGTTGTCAAGGCAACAAGAAAATGTTGCTATGTTCAACAACTGCTTAGTAACCATCAAGAGAAGGAAGAGATTCCTATATCTTTGTAGAGAACAATTTAGAGGGGCTTTGAATTCTCTAGAGTGCATTGTGTTGTAACAAAGGGAGGAACAATTTTAATCTGGTTTTAATTTAAATCATGTTGAAATAACTCATAATTTATGAATTGCGAGCCTTGAGTGTGATGTTGATTGTACCAATCTATGTGTCGTGTGTGTATTTAGAGCACATTTTATGTGAGAAATATACTCTGTTGCATTTAATTCATTTATTGCAACTATGAATCCTTTTGATTTCCATTTTAATGATCATTCGTCTTTCTAGTTTGTGTGCTAGTTGGTTAATGGTTTTCTTGAATTTCTCTCGCATTAGTATAATTTCTATGAACTGGGGTTTGTTACCTTTTCTACTTTCTGGTCAAAAGCATATTGATTACCAAATCAAATCATGAGGTAGTTGTACCTCTATAATTCAGAGGATTGTCACAAATGTAGTTGTGACGTTTCCGAAGTTGTTAATGATTTGGTCCTAATGCTTTACGGGCAATAGAGTTAGTAATCTGGTTATTTTTAAAAGGCTAATTCATTTGCTAACACTACGTAAATCTGTGTCTTCTCTATTATTATGTGATTCCATTTTATTATCTCCAGTATTTCTTTGCATCTAACTTGTGTAGCAATTATTTCAGCTTTCTAGGTTTTACGTTTCATTTACACTACACAACTTACAATAATCTGTTCATTTCAAACTATTATTTGATCTACTTGTAAATTGATGTGTAATTCATCTATTGACTAATCAATAAATAAAATCATTAAAATACTAGAGAGACACTTGTCCCAACCATACATACACATATTTAAGAAAAACACATTATAAAAATAAAAAATATTATGCAAACAACAATAGTACGTGGAACCAATCAAAAGTTGGCGTATTGATAAATGAGTTTCCGACATTTATAGTCATGTTCAGCAAGGCAATCTAAATTAATGCTTATGTTACATCACAGTCGACAAGGATCAGTCATATGTAACCATATAAAAAAGCTTCCATTTGGAACGAGAGAACAGATAGTGGTAAAGGGCATGGTGGAGTTGCAGTCTTAATCAAAGAAATATGGTGTAATAACATTCAAGTCGAGAAAGAAGACCCAAACAAACAATATATATGGTTAAAATAACAGAAAATCAAACTGTCATAAGAGTGGCTGCCTGCTATTTTGCCCCAAAAGGCTCCAAATCTTACAAGAAAAGGAACCTAGACCGTGAGGATCCTTTTGCTGCTCTAAAAAGGGACATTTCAATCTATAATGGCATGGGAGCGGTTATTCTAATAGGGGATTTTAATGCAAGGACTGCAAACATACAAGCTCTCAGCTTGGCAAGAAAGGACAAGGAGAAAGCTGATCCACTATGGTTGGAGGAAGAGGGACAGCACCTGTGGGAAAGGAATTCGCAAGATAGTAAGCACAATGTCACACACTACGGGGCTGAGTTGTTGGGGCTATGTAGTTTATTCAACTTGGTCATTTGCAATGGTTTGAAAGCATGGCCGAACTCAGGCAACATCACCTGCAAAACATACAATGGACAAAGTGTGGTTGATTATGTCATTTGTTCGCATGTTTACACGTCAAAGATAAAGGAACTAGTGATTGGAAAATGTCCTTTAGAGCTGAAATCAGATCATAATCCAATATATGTAAATCTTGACGCCCACATTAGCATGCATCAAAGGGGGCAGATTCCTATCAGCAAAAAGAAAGTGCATCCGCAAGGTAGAATCATCATGAACCATGACAATCGGGAAGTCTTCAAGAATGCCCTCAAAAGGATTTTCATCGAGTATGAAAGAAAATTAGCTACCACAGGGCATCACACTATAAACAAGGACATGCTGATCCCTATTGTTCACAAGGCTTTGGATGAGTGTAAGAGGGCTAGGCCTAAGAAGGCAACTACTTCTACTTTCCCAGCAAACCCATGGTTTGATGAAGAGTGCAAATTAACAAAAAGAAAATTTCACCAGGGTGGAAGGACCACAGAAAACAAGAAAGAATACGAAAAGATGATACGGAACAAAAAAGAAAAATATGTTAGCACTAGAAGGCTGGAGTTGATTGCCCTTGGAAAGAACAACCCCAAGAAATTCTGGAAGGAGCTACAACAAAAAAGAAAACAAACAGAAAACAATATCACAAGCTCTCAATGGTTGGAATATGCAAAGTTACTGTATGAGCGGGAACAAGATAAACATAGACCCCCAACTATCAGGGCTGCCACTGAACTATTCACCATAGAAGACATCAATCAAGGGATAAAAAGGTTGGCTGGGGGAAAAGCACAGGATATTGATGGGCTGCAAGCTGAATTCTTAAAATGGGGCATTGAGGTCCTTGCGCCTTGCATCAAGGGCTTTTTCAATAGGATTATTCAAGAGGGCTTTCCGGAAGGGTGGACTACTAGTGTTGTGGTTCCCCTATACAAAAGTGGGGACACTAATAACCCATCAAATTACCGCACTATTATGATTAATCCGCTTCTTGGAAAACTTTTTGGAAGCATGATTGAGCGTAGAATTAGTAGTTGGGCTGAGAAAGAGGGCAAAAGAGCTGAAGGGCAGGCTGGTTTTAGACCAAAACATTCCACTATCGATCATGGTATTACACTTAGATTTTTGATTGAAAAAATTTGGAACGTTCAAGGGGAGGAGGCTTTTTGCTGCTTTGTTGACTTCAAAAAAGCCTTTGACACAGTGCCACGGGGCAAGTTGTGGAATAGAATGGAGGAACTGGGAGTCCCAAGGGCTCTTAGGGCGGCTGTTCATAGGCTGTATGAGCAAGTCAGAGCTAAAATCAGAACTAATGAAGGTATGTCGGAGTGCTTTGGCAGTGACATTGGAGTCAAGCAAGGCTGCCCGCTTTCCCCAACGCTATTCGGGCTTTACATTGACAAGTTGGAAGAGTGGATAGACAAAGTTGGTGGGGAAGGTATTCAGTTGGCCAATTATGTAATAAAATTGCTCTTGTATGCCGATGATCTCATTTTGATTGCTAAAACAGCACATGAGTTAAGAAAACATTTGAAAGCTCTTGAATCATTTTGTCAGGAAGTTGGGATGCAAGTGAATACTAGTAAAACCAAAATTATGATATTCTCTCTGAGAAGGAAAAAACAGCAAATTAGCTTTATCTTTGAGGGCAATCCGCTGGAAATTGTAGATGAATACAAATACCTTGGGCTAGATTTTCACTATAAGCTCAGTTGGGAAACTTGTAGAGCAAAAAGGATCCAAGGAGGCTGGAAAGCGCTCTACTCTCTACAAAACAGATGTAGAAATGCTGAGCTATGGGATTGGAAAACCAAGAGAACGTTGTTTGGCTTACTTGTGACCCCGGTGGTTCTATATGGGTGCGAAATTTGGGGCAGCAGCATGTCAGATCAGAAATGGAGGCAAGTGGAAAGAATTCAAAAGCATCTAATTGTTAGCAGCCTTAAACTCAAAACCACGATACCTTATGAGATTTTACTAGCGGAGTCAGGCACCTTTCCCTTGGAGGCTTTCGCGATGATTCGGTTACTATGTTACCTTCAAAAGGTTCAAAACATGGACGACCATCGGTGGCCTAAGCTAATCGTAAAAGAAAAGTTGGATAGAAGAAGGAATACATGGATGAAACAAAACAAAAAATGGATGGAAAAGTGGGGTGTGAATATGCAAGATTGTCCAAGTTCAAATGAAGAAATAAAAAAATATGTGAAACAAAAATTCAAAAAAGCTTTATGGACAAAACAATCAGGGCGAAAAAAAGACTATTATATCAAAGAATTCAATCCTAAGGGGGACCATGATGAAAAGGCATATATAGGAGCAAATATTAAATGGAGAGCAAAGATGTTGATAGCTCAACTCCGAACTAGCTCACATCGTCTTAGATGTGAGACGGGCAGATGGATGGTTCCTAAAGAAGAGTGGGAAGAAAGAATATGTCGTTTTTGCGACATGGGATTAGTGGAGACAGAGTGGCACTTTGTTATGGAGTGCTCAGCATACAAAGATATTCGGGTCACTTATGGGGACATCTTACAAGTGGACAACTTAAATACCTTGTTTGAGGAGGAAAGGTTGGTCAAATCTGCAAATTACATCATCAAAATTCACTGTCGTAGAGCTAATCTCGAGCGAAGATCTCAGGCTGTTTAGGGTCTTCTCTTTTCGGTGGTGGTCTTGTGCTGTTCCTGGGTCCCATAGGCTGCTGTGGCCTCGTGGACGTTATTAAAATATTTCATTTCATTTCATTACCAACACAGAAATATAGAGAACAGAGAATTAATGGCCAGACATTTAAGAAACTTTACAGACGTGTAAGGTGCAGATTACAAGGGACGACGAGCGGGATTGTTTCCATCGCTCTCGGCCATTGATCCCTCTCTTCAGGTCGGGCTCTGTCACAGAAAAAACGACCTGGGCGTGATAAAGGATGTCCCGTCCCGAAGATAGTGACCCAAAATTCGTGTTTACGATGTAGATATTCAGTTAACGTCCATTCATAGATGGATATCTATCACTTTTTTTCGCTTCATAGCAGATGATTAGCTAGAGTCTTCAATTTTCTTCTGCACGACACGCATTCATAATTCACCCGTTTCGGTATTTTTGGGGTCTCACATCTAATCATCCTGTATCGGATAGAGTGGCACATCGGCTAACATAGTGGGCCGCATTTGGGAAGATATAAGCTTGCAGTCGCCCTTATATCGCGCGAAAGAGACCGTTTGCGTCCTTAAGTTTTGATGCTTGAACATACGCATACGCCATCATTACTTGTGAAGGCGCGCAAATGAATAAAGCGCACACATTATGACCAACAAACGTAGGAATTAATTAAACATAAAGGATTTGAAGATGAAACATGACATTCCCGAATTGGAGATACGTGAGATAATGCATTGCGCCGTTTGAGATCTAGGAAACCCTATTTTAAGCAGTAACGCATCTTGGCCCATCTGTTGTGCTCATGGCTTAGTATCACATTATCCAAGATTAAGTTGCCGCTAAGAAAACTAGTAGTTTTTAGTCCTCATGATTTCTTGAGATTATCAAGCAGTATTCATAATACTAGATGTATCTCGAGAAACTTTTTTAGGAAAAACTCCATCACTAAAAAGACACTAAGCTTGATTTAATCAAGAATAATCTATTTTTAGTTAGAGAACATTTTGACAATGTAATAATATTCAAATTACAAAAAATCCATAAGACCTTTATTCACAATGTAACAATATTCAAATTACAAAAAATCCATAAGACCTTTATCCAATGCATCTAATTCGTAGAAAAGTGACAAGAGGAAACCACAAGTAGTATCCCAAGACTACAAGCATCAAAACCATGGTCTACAAAAAAATCTCATGCCCCCACATGTAATAATGATGGCACTCAAGATAGCTATCTACTTACAAAGGCACATTTAACTTCATTACTTTGACAAGTGCACATACCCAAGCTTAGTGTTTCATTATGAAGTGACCAATTAATGTGGGTTGCACCTATCATAACAAGATCCTCCATAGTTATCTATGCGATCACCAAGTACTACATTAGAGAGATGTTGAGTAAATCTTATGGCAATGATTGTAACTCTTAGCAGTTATAACCTCCTTTGTTAATGCCACTATACTAATATTCCACATCTCAAAGAATAATAATTCATTGCCTCTCATCTCTCTCATAGGTTTCCAAGTACCCATTCCAAGAAAGTTGTAGACAAAAACATTAGATGGGATTGCGAGGCTCATATCACACATAACCCTATCATTCCCTTATGAAAGATTCCTTCCTCAAATTTGATCTGAATGTTTTGATTTTGGTTTTCCTTGAAGTCTTTGACTAGCATATAAAATAGGTTTTTGTTTGTTTGTGTTTTGTGTTTTTTTTTTGTGTTTTTATGAGTTTTATGCAAAATGCATGACATGTAAAATGCTGATAAAGGAAAAATAACCAAACATGCGATGATTCTATTAATTAAAATATTGAAATTGTATAGATATGGGCCAATTCCAACATACCCATTATTCCAAAGACCAAGAAATGACTTTTTACAAAGTTGCAACTGAAATTTCAGGTCTGATATAACCTTGATATAGAAAATTCAAACTCTCCCAACTCTACAAATGACTACCCACTTTGTTTCCAGGTGTGAGAGGAGTTGTGCCATTGTTGTATGAAACTTCTACGCTCCAAAACTTCAAAAACTTCACTTAGCACTTAGGGTTGGAAGTCCAAATGCTAAACAAAGGTGCGACTGCCTATGCAACTACTGAAAGATGGTAGAAATGTCTTCTAAAAGGACTAATCTACAATCTAATGCAAATTTATGTCCTCAAAATGGACTGATATGCAATTGTAAACCCAAATAATGTTGCTGACTGCACTGAAGCTAGATAATGTTGAATCTTGTCACCAGGAGAAATGGGTTTTCGTCCAAATCTCCAAATTCTCCTAGAAGTTTGCGTTCCTGGAAGCTCCAAGCTCTTCAAACCCTCAAGTTTGTTGCTGCTCTCAAATTGAAGTCATAAGAATGAATCCAAAATAGACAAAAATGCTTTTTTATTTTCACAAAGAGGGGTCAACCCTTTTTGGGGTTACTATTTGGCCTAAAAATTCATAAAATAACATTGAGGGTTTAATTTTACATTGTGAACATGACCCCCTTTTTAAAACAACTTAAGTTCTAGGATGGGGGTGCACTTTTCACTATTCACTTTCTAATTTGTTGTTACTATTCACCTTTCACTATTCCATTAAAGTCAACTTTATTATTTCCAATTTATCCCTCGCTTAATCAACTGAACTCGACTCTAAAAGGCTCAATCAACTCCCGACAAGGTTCCACAACCTCGAAATGGGTCCCCTATCCATACTACTAACCTATGGGAACCCTCGTAATAGGTCAACCTCTGTATCAAATTTGAACGCCTAAGGAAGGGACATTATAGTCCTCCCTTCCCGGGATTGCTTGTCCTCAAGCAATCACATGCCAGTCCACTACACCACTTTGATAAACATGTCATATAACCATAACTTCTGAAGCAACTCACCATGATCACTGAGTACCAATGCACCATCCATGTCAATACCTAGGTCCCAAATCGTCCTACCCATTCGGCTATAGATATACATTATAATACAAGCAACACATACCATCCATCTGTAAGAGGAGGTCATAAAAAAGATATGGAAATCAACTCCCATATGCACATGAAACAACTCATTAGGCCCCCAAATGTTGTTGTAACTCAGGTCTGAAGAGAGAACGAAGTTATACGGGTCATCATACATGTCAAAGAAACCCATATCATACTCCCTGTTGACCCCATGAATGTTCTTCAAAGTAGGACAACTAATTTCCTGTAATGAATTAATGGGGATGAAGTCAACAATCAATAACTAGAAAGTTGCCATACCATAACAAATCAGTGACATAACCATAGATGGGCTATGGATGCCTTATGCACCCATCCAAGGCAAATTTTGAGTGGTTGGTCCACTATGAGTGTTATCACCACAATCAACAACTGAAAATTCCAAATCCCCATTCCATTATCCAAATGACATGTTTCATCAGCTTCCCAAGTGAGTAGTGGTGGAAGTGGCTCAAAGAATTATTCAACACTAAATGTCACAAGGTTGCAAAAATCCTCATTGTATGATTCTTCAATATGTTCAACTCCTATACCATTTACCTTGTCATCTTGTTCCCTCGGAAAAGTTGCTATACAAGACTAAGTTTTTGACTGATGCAAGAAGTGATTGTGCCTACTCAAAAGTAGACAAGGATCAACAATCTTCCTTCCTTATTTCCCTTCCAATTGGATAGTCAAGCCTCTAACTCTACCCATCTATAAGTGATCTATTTTTATTAGAGCTCCAAAACCTTTTTTAAGGAGTGCAATTGTGGATAAGAAATACCATGCTTTATTCCTTTTCATCTTTCCTCACTTCGAATTATCCAACAAATTTATCTTTTTTGTAGTTTCCCTCCATCCTTCTTATCTTGTTGTCATGGAATAGAATAACAATATGCAATTTGTATTTATGATTTGTGTCAATCCAAGTGTATGAAGGTAGGAAACTATCACTAGTTCTACCTTCAACCGATACATAGTCATTTCCATCATCATAAATTGTTCCAGCATTGTTGTACCAAGACTAAAGTCACACATTTCAATATGCAACAATGAAGAGGTATGAACAAACCATAGAGAATAGTCTAGCAAAAAATCCACACACCCTCTTATGGAATTCTCATCAATACAAAATGGTGTCAACTCAATGGTTTGACCCAACCTAACAAAAGGAGCCAATGTAAGATAAACTATCAAATCATCCATGTACCCCCATAAGAAGGCACCATCAAAATCATGAGTAGGTTGGTTTAGTTCACCAAATAGAACTAATATCTCATGCAAAATTGAGTTACCTACATCATGATAATCATACTCATGCACAACATCAATGGCCGGCCCTAGTTGAGCGCACAAAGCTGCTAACCTCATTCTTTTTACCATCTCTAGACGTTTTTTTGCATGGCCAACAACTAACTTAGCTTTCTTTTCCCTCTCTAGCCAAATATTACATTTCTCTTGTGTCTCTTCCACACCTTCAAAAATCTGAAATACCAAATCAGATTGTGTAGCGCCCTGTGTTTTGACAGAATTACCATATCCAACACTCCAATTTTGTATGTCATCATTAGGAGACCACAAATAACTATCCTCCAAAGGCATTAGCATGCTAATCTCATGAGAAAGCATAACCATAGAGCTGCTTCCCTTCAACAAATCAGATATAATGTCATGCCAATCCAAAAACTTTTCATCCCTTTCAACATACCTATCAAGAGTTGGTTCAATAAAATTCTCTTCACATGCATAATGTATGCCTTCATGAAACAAATCATGACCCAAAGCTATCATTGATTTGGTTTCTATTTGATGAGGCAAAGTATATTTGAGAGCTTTCATAATAATGTGTTTCCCATCATGTAGGAAACTCAACTCCATTTCTTGTAAATCTTGGATGACCCTTTGTAAAGAATGTAGCCATTGCATACCAATTACAACTTCATTGTCCTTCAAGTTAAGTACATAAAAGTAATCACAAAGAGTGTACTCACCAAAGATAATGCCAAGCTTACTCACTTTATTCTTGCAAAGAATAGTAAGCCCACCTGTTATAGTCACATCAAACCCCTAAAAATCTTCACAATGTAAACCTCTTTTCTTTACCAAACCATCATCAATGTAGTTATGCGTTGCTCCACTATCACATAGTGCCAAAACCTTGCAACCAAATAATTTTCCTTTGAAGACAAATGGATTGTACCTTGGAGCACTTGAAAGATAATGGATTCTAGAACCTTTGTTACCTTCATTTACTAGTTCTAGTGTTGGTCGTTCATGATCATGCTCTTTAGTCTCATCATGAGGTTGTCCCTCATACTCCTCCATAACTAATATGTTTTCCTTTACGAGTAAACTCCAAGGTGTGGTATGCAATATAAACCAACAATTATCAAAATGCAAGATCTTCTTAGTAAGAAACCACCTAGTTCCCCTAATCAGCTCTCTCAAGCAAAATGCTTCATATGTCCATAGCAATTGTCCTTCCATTGGAGATGATGCATGACTGACCATAATGAAACCAATAATGTTCCATTCCACACGAATGGATATAGCACTTATGGCTGATCCATCAAGTGTGTAACCCATATCATCATTTTTTTGAGCCTTCAAGGGGCTCTCCAAAAGAGGAAATCCATAAACTTCATGATGCAAACTAGATACCCAAACATCATGCTTCTGCTCTTGTTCATACTCATTTACATGTTTTTCTTGTTTGCTTACCTCAAGACGCTCCTCCTCTACATGCTCAACTTCTACACATTCTTCCCTTGGAAGAAATAATGATCGAAGATAGGCTTCTCTTCGTTGTCTTGCTTGATCTATGTGATTGACTTGTTCCTTGATTTCTTTAAGGTGTTGTCTTGCTTGGGCAGCCAACAAATTTGCCATCTTAGCTCTTTGTAACCAAATGTCACACAAGACTTGAGTTCTCTTGACATCTACCTTGGTATGATGTATAAAATCAGAACCTTTGTGGCTTGAATCCACAATACATTCCTCATATTTAACACACAAAACTTCAGTGCTAACATTGGAAGACTCTATAGCATTGTCATCTTTATATGATTTGGATGCTACCTCATGATTATAACTGTAGTTTGCAAAAGTTAGAATAGGTGTCACACCTAGGTATCATGTTTACAACATCTCTAATGGGTTGATTCATGACTGTAATCTCTCCCATTTGGTGATCACAATGAAGACTCAATTGTGCAATACGTGTCTCCTCATGATCCAAAGTTTTAACCTTTTTAGGATTCCCACATAATGATTGATTTTTGCATTGAACATGATCACTAGTAGACTGCAGATCACAAGCAAGTGATTCCTCTTCCTTTCCTTGTTCTTGCACCTCTAGCTCTCCTTCTTTCCCGATGCTTTCTTTGCTATCTTTTAATTTTTCTTCATGTGTAGGTGATGTGACATTATTGGAATCAACTATCACACTAGAATATGTATTATGATCACCCAAATAGTTCATACCATTGCTATCCAAAGCATTGACATGAACTATGGTAGCCTCTAATGTAGAAGTCTCTTGTGAAACCTCTTGCAAGGATGATGTAGACAAATCATTACCCAAGGCTATCCTAATGCCTTCTTGATTCAAATCATCACGTCTATCAAATTCATCATATAAACTTTTGCATACCTCATTGGAACTTGAAGACACCCAATCTTTCTCATGAAGAGTTGTATCAACCATATGTGAAGATTCTCTAAGCAACTCATAAGCTATAGTGTGACATTCCTTCCTTGCATGCTTAGTCTTGTGGCAAAGATTCGGGTGCATGTCCATGTAGTCCTTGAAAGGAAAATTCTCCTTAACACATTGAGGAAGAATGCTATAATATGCTAATCACCACCACTTCTTTGTCTTGTGGTGTTGGGTTTTTGCTAGTAGAAAATGAGGATGATCCTTTAGAGAGTCCCAACCTTGAAAGTGAATCATTTAAACGCTGCAATTTCCATATGGTCTTGTATTGTGTTTGTTCATTTTTTTTCCATTCATGTTTATTGCCAAAAAACTTTTCCATGATGACCTTTTTCGTTGTCCCTACTAAAAACCAAATCCAAACTAACTGGTGCACAATTGATTTCACACCAATTGAATACAATCATTACCCAACAGGCTAGCAAGATTATGGATTTGATATCATTGAAAGATTCCTTCCCCAAATCTGGTCTAAATGTTGTGATTTTGGTTTTCCTTGAAGTCTTTGACCAACGTATAGAATAGGTTTTCTTTTGTTTGTGTTTTGTGTTGTTTTTTTATTTTTTTTGTGTTTTTTATGAATTTTATGCAAAATCCATGACATGTAAAATGTTGATAAAGGAAAAATAACCAAACATGCAATGATTCTATTAATTAAAATACTTAAATTACATAGATATGGGCCAATTACAACATACCCATTCATCCAAAGACTAGAAAATGACTTTTTACAAGGTTGCAACTAGAATTTCAGGTTTGATATAGCAAATTCAAACTCTCCCAGCTCTACAAATGACTACCCACTTCATTTCTAGGTGTGAGAAGAGTTGTGCCACTGCTATATGAAACTTCTCAGCTCCAAAACTTCAAAAAAATCACCTAGCACTTAGGGTTTGAAGCCCAAATGCCAAAAAAAGGTGTGGCTACCTGTGCAACTACTGAAAGATGGTAGAAATGTCCTCTAAAAGAATTGATCTACAATCTGATGCAAAATTCTATCCTCAAAATGGACTGATCTGCAATTATAACCCCAAATAATGCTGCCACCTCCACACTAAAGCTAGATAATGTTGAATCCTGTCACCGGGAGAAATGGGTTTTTGTCCAAGTCTCCAAGTTCTCCCAGAAGTTTGCGTTCCTGGAAGCTCCAAGGTCTTCAAACCCTCAAGTTTGTTGTTGCTCTCAAATTGAAGTCATAAGAATGAATCCAAAATATAAAAAAATGCCTTTTTGGGATTACTATTTGGCCTAAAAATTCATAAAATAACATTGAGGGTCTAATTTTACATTGTGAACTTGGCCCCCTTTTTAAAACAACTTAAGTTCTAGGATGGGGGTGCACTTTTCACTATTCACTTTCTAATTTGCTGTTACTATTCACCTTTCACAATTCCATTAAAGCCAACTTTATTATTTCCAATTTTTCCCCGGCTTAATCAATTGAACTTAACTCTAAAAGGCTCGAATAGCTCCCGACAAGGTTCCACAACCTCGAAATGGGTCCCCTATCCATACTACTGACCTATGGGAACCTTCATAATAGGTCAACCTCTGCATCAGATCTGAATGCCTAAGGAAGGGACATTACACCCTAATCGATATTCTACATTGTAATGACATAACAAAAAATATAAAATGAATCAAGTATAAGATAAGGAAAAGTCCATATCTTCTAGAAAAATTCATCTGTGATCATTAGTTTTGTAAGTGAGTAAAATATTATCAAGAATATCCACCTTTTGAATTGTAACCTTACTAATCTCAACCATCTCACAAATTGAGTGATTGTATACATCTATATTCTTAATATTACCATGGTGCATGGGGTTCCTAGCCAAACAAATAACACTATAACTTTCACAATTTATTCTCATAACCCTGAAATCAAAACAAATACTTGACCATAACTATTGTAACTAAACCACCTCCTTATAGGCATGTGTAGTAGCCATGCACTATGTTTTTGTCATGGATAATATAATTATGGGTTGCCTCTTGTTTATCGAATTGGCAACTTCCCCAAACAAAGAAAACAAATAACTACTGGCATACCTTCTTCTATCTAAATCACCACTCGAATCCAAATCAACAAAGCCCTATATGCTCAACATCTTGCCTATGTCATTAGTCCCATGATAACATAATCAATTATCAAAAGATCATCACAAATCTCTAAATACCCTCTTAACGTAAAATGGTGGTGGTATGGGCAAAATGTTGTAATGGTGATATTTGCATATCCATACCATTTCACATTTAGTTTTGGGTTTATTTTGATGAAAATACAATTATATATTAAAAAGTGGCATATTCTTGTACTTGGTTAGCTCACAATCAAAAAAATTATATTGATCATCAAGGATAAATATTTAGAGCACACTTGAATTTTATAAGGGATAAAAGATTCAAAATGTGCATCAAAAATCATATAAGCCATCTAGAAATTTCTAAATGTTGTCTATGATCATTTGTTCAAAGTTGTTAAGTTAGTTTGTTCAAGGGGTTGACATAGGATAGCTTTACTTTAGCAATTCAAAAATATCCCCTAAGTTGTTCGTAATCATTGTCTTAATAGCTTTAGACATAGGGAAGGGTAGAGAGATCTCTATTACAACATTATGCTAGATCATTTTAACAAGTCTTGGTTTATTTATGCACATGAGATCATTCCTGTTATGCTCAAGTTCAATTTGAGGGGCTTAAATTTGACTAATAAACTTTTAGAATTATACAAAACTTGAAGCATTTATTAGGCTAAAAATTAATTGTTTATACCTTGATTATTATATTTGTACACTATCAATACTATTTTTTATATATTATTCCTAAAACTAACTAAATCATGTTTTATTCATTCTATATATTTATTACTGCTTGTCAACCTAACTCCTAATTAAATATAAATTTATATATAATTAAATTATTAAAATTGATTTGATTAAATAAATATATGTAAAAGGAATTTTATTTCCTTACAATTGTACATAAAACATGAATGCTAAAAAAAAAACTATTTTATGACTTCATTGTCCATAACACACCTAAATGGCATAAGGAAATAACCTTAGAGAATGTTTTTTGTAAGCTTTGAGAGGGCTTTGCAAAATTTATTAAAAAATATAAGTAATTCATTATCCCTTTTTAAATTTAATTATTTATTATAAAATAAACTATTAATATAAACATGCAAACGTTACATAAAATACACCCTACAAAAGGGAACTAGAAGGATATGATTACTAACAACAAAGTATCAACATTTGCAATTACCTAGACTAGTAAATTTGATCATCAATTGTTGGATTTCTTTTTTGTTTTAAATTAAAGATTCCAAGGTGGCTTGCTTGCTAATCATGATGTTAGAAGCCTTTTTGTATTTGATTTCCATATCCTTCTTTCTTCCTCTAGTTTTTTGGTCAATTATGAGAGTATCCTCATCAATTGACAGACCAACATCTAAACCAAAATTATGATTTCCATCCTTGCCATCCTCCAAAATAAATTTTTTTTTCTCCTAGATTTTCAGTTTCATCCTAAACCACCACCTTTCCTAGTATTATAACTTCGTCCTAAACTTCCAACTCATCTTGAAACACCTTTGAGATAAAATTCACCCCAAAAGTTCCTTGAGACATAGGGACCACCTCTAGGGACAAAGAAATAAAGGGATTGGAAGCATCATTTAAAAATTCATCTTGATTTTGCTTTATTTAATTTTTCTTTCTATTTTCTTTCAAAGGATATTTCTTTTTTTGCTCATATGATGAGGTTTTTTGGGGTGGTTTCTCTAAAAGTGGTGACACTGTGACGAGAATTAAACTTGCAAGGAATGCACTCATAGTCAATTTTTTAGCTAAGAACATACTCTTTTAGATTCAAATTATCTAACTTAGGGAGTATTTTAACTAGATCCACTTCAACACAAATATGGGATATAGAAAATTATTTTCTTTGGGTGAAGCTTGAGTTCTATAAGTTCCTATTGCATTACCTATAACTTCAAATAATTCCTCAGTGCATAACTATAGAGGAAGAAAAGGAAGCCTTACCAAAACTAGTACACAAGGAGTCTCCTCTATAGTATAAAATTAAATTGATTAATGATTTGAATAAAGCTTACTAAAGTTCATGAACAAAGGGCCATTTTGAAAAACTAATATTTTTTCTTCTTTATTTGAGAAGGTTGTAATAAAAAAAACCCTTCCCACACAAGGAAATGTTGATGTATCCTTTGATTAAAGGTCTCAATTCTCTATACATCCATGCAACCAATGATTTATAGGAGGGCCATCCACCTGTGAACCTACCCACCAAAGTCAAATCATGTCTCTTGAGAAGAAGATCTATTGATTTCCTAAATTTGGATTGTCAACAATGGATAAATCATCCCATTTTTAAACCATAACATAGAATTTAAAGCAAGTAATAAGAGAGGGATAGTTATTGTAGCCATCGAGGAAGTAACCAAATGTCTAATGCCCAAGCTAGTAGCAACATTGTGGCATGAACACATAACCGTCATAAGGGGCAATGCCAACAAAGAAATAGGGAAAGCTTGGTAGAAAATCAATGCCAAAAGATAATATAAAATCAACACTTAAATTTAATTATTAAAAGTTGCATATACTAAGATATGAAATCATGCAAATTATTTTATAGTAGATAGGTTTATTTTTATTTTGTTTTATTCATATTTTAACTTGTCACTTTTACTTCATGTATGAAGTTATTTGGTATAGGGTGTTAGACTATTTAGAAGATGTGTTATATATATACACCAAAACACACACACACACATACATAGATGTATACACTTATATATACATATCTATATATCTGTATGTATGTATATATACACATATATACACATACATACACATATACATGTATATATATCTACATATAGATATACACATTATATATACACACATTTAGATGTAAATGTATGTGTGTGTGTGTGTGTTAATTCTATAGGATTTAATTGTGCAATTTTGAATTATTTTGTATTGATATATATTTTATAAGTAATGGTTTATAATAATTTATTTTTTATGATCACGAATGGTTTAATAGTGTTATTGAGACATATGGTTTGTGAGTAGTGGTTTATAAGAACTCGTCTTTCAAGAGTATGAATGGTTCACTTAACACACATTTGTAATCTATGTTTCAAGAATAGTAATTCCCAAAAACCAAAAGAACTCATCTCTCATGACCAAAAATAGTTTCGTTAACACTCTTGAAAGGAAGAATAGGTGCATAAATACTTCTTAATACACTACATCTCCTAGCTACCTTTTTTACAACTCTTCTATAGTTCATAGAATACATCAAAAAATGTGGCTCTTTCAATTTTTTCTGCTCAAAATATTCTCATACCAATACCTCAGAAGATAATTTCTTCATGGCTTCTAGCTTTGGGAATACTAAGGCATGGAATTTATCACCCATTGCAATATTCTAATAATGTGTCAACATCAACCTTCAGAGCAACAAAATATTTTTGTATCAATATAATCTCATAAGTTACTGTACAACCTTGATAAAAATGCTATGGATCCATGATTGTGTAGCTTGAGCCATCAACTTCATTTTGTCCATACTGTCTCCATCTTGCTTTGACAAAATGGTACGAGGAACTACAACTCCCTCATGTACCTGGATGGGGCCAACAATATGTTTGATATAGGCATGTAGATCAACTATATGTGCCTTCAATTGTGCCTTAGAAGCTTCATTCATGTTCATTCAATGCACACTTGTGTTTACAGATCCATGGAGTTTTTCAATTTCTTGGATCCTTGTTATAGGACCCAACTCAACTCTAGAGATATTGAAATCTTCCAAACTCAGTTCTCTATTATCTTTATCCACTATGGGTGTTGAAATGTGTATAACTCTGGATCTTGAAGCATTTGTAGTTATGTGACATCTAGTGTTTGCCTTCTTTTCTTTCAACTACTCAAAAAATTGGTTAAGTATAGAGCAGGAACCTCAATAACAAGCATCCTTTGTTTAAGTTGTGGCTACAACCACTCAAGCAATATAGATTCTTTAGATGTTTGTAGTGGAGGAAAAGAATAATGAGGATTTTCTTTAAGCTCTGGCATACGTTCATCAAAAGAAAATCCAACTACAACTTTTTGTTGTACTTAGTTCAAAAATGGATTGACTCATAGATTGATCTTTCATTTCATCAATAACCTTTATGGTCTGATCAATTTGTTCAACTGAGACCTCGCTTTGCACAAGGAGAGAGGGATTAACACTTGTATTTTGAATCTCTTGAGCTTCTAATTCTTGACACACTTGCTCAATGTTATCTAATGATTGAGGCTCAATATTTTCATGAGATGCAGAAGCTTAGGAACCAACCCTAATTTGAACTAATAATGCCTTGTTTACATCAGAAAGAATATTAACCACAACCTCCTTAGGAAAAATGGCAAGATGTGATATGAAATATTGTGTTAAATCTAGAGCAGTGGAAAAGGGAAGAGAGATAGGTGGGATGGTAGATGAAATAATGGACATAGTAGTAATGGCCTCAAAAGATATGGACAAATTATACTAAGGTAATGACTGTGAAGAAGAAGAGGAAAGTGGTCAAGGTGAACCATTAGGAGATGAATCGATGGTAATGGGTGATATAGAAGTAGTGGAAGTAGAGATGGCAACCTCAACAACTGTTGTAGTTGCCAAGCTAGTAGGAGTAGTATCATGGATAGTAGAAATGGTAAAAATGGGATGTGGTTGGGTACCTTCATGTGGAGAGGAAACAACAGTGGAATAGGAGGAATTAAATCATGGAGTGGAGGAAGTGGTTGGTGGAGGTTGCTCAGTTGTGGTTACCTTCACGTTTTGCTTAGTTTTCTTAGGAGCCCTCTTTTCAACAGTAGTAGTTCGGTCACCCTTCTTTTTATAAACTCTATTGTGACCAATGGATTGTCTTTCACTCTCCTTGGTCTTTTATAAGATTTTCTTTGAAGATAAATTTGCTTCCTCTTTTGTATGCTTCTTATTTTCATCCTTATCTTTGGAGGTTTCTTCTTTACAATATTTTTTATTCTTCTTCCATTAGATCATATATTAGGCTAACATTCTTATCCATCAATTCTGAGGCATGTATTTCAACCCATATCTTAGTGAACCTAAGGTCTGGCTTCATTATCTCATTGAGGTATGTCAAATACTTCTATATTTTCTCCTTGTTGTACTAGTTTACCATCATCTACTACTTGGTTTAGTACCATCATGACCTATTTTTTTGAATATAGTCCAAAGACATCCTTGAATATACCCTTTTCCTCAATTCATGTTCATTTGGGCAATTTTCCCAATAATCTTCAATGTGGACATCTTGTGTTTGTACTTCCTATATTCTTTTTCAATTTGTCATAAGGATCAAAATGTTTTTTGGCATGATGGATGCCAAACAAATGAATTGCATCTCTACATCGAAAACTTGTATTGATTGGGAAGAAAGGTAGAAAAATGGTCCCTTTCCTACAATGAGAGGGTAAGGAGCACCAACTCGATGCATATCCTTAAGAAGTTTATTTGAAGTACATAAGTGCCTAGTTACTTCCAACAACACCATTTTATCAGTGAGTTACTTAGGAATCCTGTATGGTGTACCCAAAAATCCTTCTATTCTCAAATAGTTAAATTTTGGAAATTGGATGTATTGACAACCAAACCTTTGAATCAACTACATAGCTCGATTTGACAATCTTTTGCAAAATACAAGTATAGTTTTCCCATGCAATATGAGATTATGAATGAATGAGAGGATAGTTGCATTTATAGATATTTGATGACATTGATCAACAATTGAGATTAGATTAGAGATTGAAAAGATCAATGGCTGAGAATTGATGAGAGAAATTGATTGTTAGTTAACTGGCTGCATGATTTCATATAACCGATTGCATGATTTAGTTAAGAGGATTGATTGGAGTGTTAACTCAAACTGACGATTAGTGAACTGAATTGACTGCTTAAAGTACTCAAAATGAGTGGCAGTGAAGTGGATTTGATTGAGGAGTTGACTAATCAAATTGATTAGTGGACTAAAAGTAAGTCTTAGTCAATAATTGAAGTGGAATTTGCATGAGTATTTAACAATTAAATAAATTTAATTATTATTTACATGTGCAAAGTTGAATTTAATAAATGATTTTATTTATTTTAGAAGAAGATAATGTTGAAAGATAAATTACTTAATTAAAACAATTATTTAATTTAGCATGTGAGAAATGGATAATTAATTAAATAATAATAATAATTTAATTAAACTTTAGAATAGAAGAACAATTGGTAAATTAATCAAATAACCTTAATTAACAAATTAATTAAATAACCTTAATTATTTAATTAATATAAAGGAATGGATAATGTGAATTTAATCAAATAATATGAAATTATTCAATTATCAAGATGAAATGAAAATGATCATTAATTTAATCATTTAGTTAGAATTAGGTGTACATTTTCCCCCTCTTTGAGACGATGCATTTTTATAACATTATTTCAAAGAAAGTGAAGACATGCCCCAGTTTGCCCCAGTGAAATAAAGAAATGAATGTAAGATCCCCCCCAAGAGTTTGACAAGAGAGTGAAATTGTTAAGTGAAACTCTTGAAAACAATGAAGATGTGATAGAGGTGAAGGAAAATGGAAAAAGTAGAATATGAAAAACTTGGAAATGTAAGAAAGATTCGTATAGAAGAAAGAGAGCACAAAAGATTTACTGAGAGGGGGGGGGGGTGAATCAGTAAATCAATAATAAAACTTTTTATTTTTAATCTTTTTAAACTTGCTACAATCAACCTTTTTGATTTGAATCAATTTCCCCAAGTTGACATAATTTTATTGAAATAATAATTTTTTCAAGTAAGCACCAACCTACAGATTTACAACTAGATGATTTAGTAGAATGAAATCTACAAGGAACACCTGGACCTCTACAAAATTTAGTAGACACCTGCCTACAAGGAGCACCAACCCCTAATGCAAGGCACCAAACCTTGACTTGATGGATGAAGCAATTGTCCTCAATCAGATCTGCAATCTTGCCAATCCTCCAAACTGCCTTTGTGATATAATTTCTTTCACTCAGCCCACACAAGAAGAAAGGCTTCTGATTCTGACTTCTTGAACTTCTTAACCACACCTTCAAACTTGATTTGAGAGTTGAATATATACCTTGTTCAAAGATTGCAAAACTTGATGAAGCAACA
>VDFB02079898.1:0-11806 GCA_007258455.2 Sequoia sempervirens | reverse complement strand
TTACTATTTATAGTAAGTCATTTTGGAAACAGGCCAAAAATAGCAAATCAGCTGCATGCGCCGATGTCAGCGGGCAGGTCACGTGGTGAGGAGCACATCATTCAAATTTCAAGTCAATCGGAGCTATGGAGGTATCAGAAGCAAGCAGTTACTATTTATAGCAAATCACCTTCAAAAATGGGCTAAAAATAGCAGGCCAACTAAAAATAGCAGTGTCAACAGGGTAACAAAGTTGTGAGGATGCAGTGTTTGAAATTTCAAATCGTTCTGAGCTTTAGAGATGCAAAAATCAAAGGACTTACTATAAATAGTAAGGCACAGAGAAGCTGGCGAAAACGAGGAAAAAGTGACTAAGTCTGGTACTTCATCCTGCAGCTACCTGAAAATGCACCCTCAAGCACCAGATGCCAAAAAAATTTATAACTCAGGTGTTTCATCCTGCAGCGATGGCAAAATGTGCCCAAGTTGATGAAGATGTGATAAAAAAATTCTAAGTATGAAAGCTCGTCCTCCTGCTTGGCCAAAATGCGCCCATGAAGCAAAGATGTTCAAGAAAAAAAAGTTCTAAGTATAAAGATCCGCCTCCCTAGCCTAAATGCACCCACCTCCGAAGAAAGTCAAGGAAAGTCAACAAAGTTTATCCACCTCCTATGCCGAAATGCACCCAGCTGCAAGAGGCATCAAGAAAAGTTTCTAAGTGTCAAACTCATCCCTCACCATGTAGAGAATGCGCCCAAGGATAGCCAGTCAAAGAGTCAACAAACTTCATCCTTCATCAAGTAGCAAATGCGCCCAAGCTCAACAAGGAGTTAACAAGAAAGTCAAAGGGTCAAAGGCTTCATCCACCTCACATAGTAAAATGCGCCTATCTCCAAGCATAACATGCATGAAATTTTTCTAAGTATGAAATTCATCCTCCTAGAGGCATCAAATGCGCCCAAAAGAGGGCATGTGGAGACAAAAATGAAGAAGTTGAAGAGTCACATGCTAGGCGTGGTGAAAACAAGTTGATGAGAAAATATTGCAAGGTGGTGAAAACTAATGTTGCCTAGGCGTTGGAAGTGAAGTCTTCTAGCAAGGGTAAGGTGCGCCCAAGACACAAAGAGGAGAAATTTAAATATGCTAGGCGTGGTGAAAGTTTTAATATTCACCTTCAAGTTGAAATGCGCCCAAGGTGTTGAGGTGGTGAAATAAAATACAAGGCGTTGAAAATGCCGAGATGGTAGAATGAATAATGCTATGCGTGGATGTAAAGTTTTCTCTCCACATGTGATATGCGCCTAAAGTATATAAGGCGTTGGAGTTGCAAAATAATAAAATTTTCCTAAGGCGTAGAAGATGATGGAAGTAAAATATGTTAAGTATGATGTGCTTGCAGGAAGATTTTCTAAGTGAAATAAAATTTTCTAAGGAAAAATTTTCAAGCACGAGTGAGTTTGCCAGTGAACGAGTCCGACGATGCCAGCTTCATAGGTGGATAAAAAAAAATTTCAAGTCAGAGCAAGAATTATCTACAGATATGAAGAACGGGATTAAATTTGTTAAAAAAATTATTTTTTTCCAAGGTGCAAAATTCAAGAAAATTAAATGAACCCGTTCGTTGTGCACCCATGAGTTTGACGCGTTCTGAAGGAAATTTTCTTCTAGGTATTAAAGATTATCGATGAGGAATGGATTTTAAGGTCTTCCACGCTTCGCCAAGCCTTCAGGATGGATATTTTTGATGGACACCAGGATTGATGAGTTTTCCCAAGGAAATTTTCTAAGGCAAAGTGTGTTGTTGAGATAAAGTGTTGTGGCTGATGAATTTGAAGGTGATCGCCTAGAGGATTTTTTATCAAGTTCCCAATGAAAACATTTTTCTCGAGTCTGAGTTGGATGAAATATTAGAAGTGAAGTACGCCGAGCAGAATGCAAGATGACTTGGAAATTTGGCTAAGTCATGAAGAATTTGAACGTGAAGTTGGCTGGTGAAAGATGAACCCTCGGGAGTTAAAGCGTGAAAATCAGGTAAGTAAGTTGAGTTTATATTACAAAGTGTTCTGATACTCTTCTCCTTGCTTGTTTTGCAGGCGGTGATGACTTAAGTGATTCAAGATGACATTTCAACCTCGAAGGAAGAAAGTTGCGAAAAATGGCTAAGTGTTGGGACTTAGTGACAAAGAAGGAGCGTTTTCAAAACTCAAGATGGAGAAAAGAGTGGAAGTTCGAGCAAGGTTGAAGAACAACGTCAAGAAGAAAATCAAGATAAAATGAACTCCGCATTCTATCAAATTTTATCCGAGGAGGCAATCTTTGTGAGACTCTTTCTACTCTCCCTCCGCTTATCAACAAAATTGGTCAACGCTTAACAACAAAGCAAAGCAGGAACGATTTCGTTGGGTCGGAATCTTTAGAAGATGGTACTTACACTGCTTCATTTATTGCCCCACTTTCCATTATGGCGGTTTTTAGGGCGAATCTTGTTTAGGGCTGAGGTGGCACGATCTGGGCCATCCAGTCGATTGTAATCTGAGCCGTCCGCTGGACTTGGCCATCTATAAAAGGGGGAGTCCCCCTCATTTGTATCTCATTAGACATAGAAGTAGAAGTTAGACAGTAGAGAGTAGAGGGACAACTTAGAAGTAGCTTAGTATAGATTGATAGTGTAGTTTGAAGAAGAGGGAAAGTTTTCCCTTGAAAACTTTGTAAGAAATTGTTGTGAACACTCTCTCAATACAAGAGTTTTTCATTGATGGTGAATTAATGCCTTAGCTGTGAGTAGCTAAAAGGTTCATCCAACAGTTCAAAGGTAGTATAATTTTCATTCCATGCAAGTAGATGTTAGTCGAATGTGGTGTTTGATCTAAGCAACTTCGGCTTCATCCATAAATTTTTTCACTAGTGTATTTTGTCGATGGTGAATGCTCTTTGTGTGGTCAACTGGAAACGTTGTGGACTTAACTTCGATCATGATTTGTATGTCTATATGCGTCATTGTGATGGTATTTTCATACTAAGTTGTGATCTGAACACCTTGAACTACTCCTCTGAAGATTGCACCGACTCCGTGGAAGCTGTCTGAGGCGAGGCAAAGCGAAGTCTGGTTGAAAGTTTGCTGAAGTTGAGCTCCACATCCTACACTTAGAATAGATTTAGACTCTCTAAACCCTACACCCCTTTTAAATTCAAAAGACTTTCTCTCGTTAGGAATAGGAAACCCGGCCATAGACAAATCTTTCTCGAAAGCATTTGAATTCCTTTCTCCAAATAACAATTCGTAAGTCCCCTTGAAATACCTTCAAAGAAATCACATCAAGCCAATCGAGCTCATTCGCACTAAAAGAACCTTTTTGAGTTGAACGCATCTAATCCCTAATCTTAGCGCGTCGATACTTTGACTTTAAGAGAGAATAGGTAGCCATTGGCTTAATTTTATTCGCTACAGCACAAACACATCAACATATAGTTCGCTTTGGTGATTTGATAACTGCTGAATTTGTACTATTTTTAGTAAATTTATTTCCGGCAAGTGGTCCCGCTACAAAGTAGCTATTTCGCCTTCAACCGGTAATTTGATTTTGGCCTTTGGATGCATTTTCCGAGAAGTATTTCACATTATAATGTTATATTTTAATATTATAACCCTTGGCCTAGCATTACAACTTTATGTTGTTTTAAAAGGTAATTCTGGCGAAACGTCCTTTAATTCGTGAGTTGAATTTATTTTAAGGCACCATATTGAGAAGTGGACGCCACTTGGGGAAAAATTATCACCTTTCATAAAACGAGTTGCCTCTCGCATACTGCCGTGACCTTTTTCACATATCGCCCCATTGCAAATGGGGACCCCCTAATTTTTTCTTCGTTTCGAACTTTTGGCTTGATTTTAGTTTGTTTTGTCGTTGTCTCTCTCTCTTTCTATCCCTTTTCTGTTGTCTGTCTTTCGAGGTGTACCCGTCTGATGTGGGATTTTGGCCAAGTCGGTAAAATTAGGGTTTTCAACTTTCCAACCAATTTGTGGTCAAGCGAGGTGAATAAATTGAAAATTGAGACTAACATTGATGTCAATGTGCTTCCAGCAAGTTTCCACTGAAATTTCATCGAATTCCGGGTACTTACTATTTTTAGTAAGTGTGTAATTTAGGGCATTCCGTCAGCATTCTTGAAGTTTTAACAGTCACACTGCATTCAAAACGCATCAAGCTACTCATCTACAAAATTTGAGCTGAAAAAGACCACTTACTATTTTTAGCAGTTCAGCTTCCGTAGCAAATTTCAGGGCCTATATGCAGAATTTTTCAATGCATGTCTGAGGATTCCTTCTAGGCTTTCAAAGACCTTCGCGATGGTGTAACATGCAAAGTGAGATAACGACTTTCAGAATTCAGTCTTCCGAGGCTATTTTTAGGGTTTGCATGTCAGGGTTTTCTTTGCATGTCTGCATATTCTTTATGAGTTTTTCGAGAGCTTCGCAATGATGTGACATGCAAACGGAGATAACCACCTATTTGAGAACTTACTATTTTTAGCAGGTGCACTCTGGCAGCCACCTCCCAGCACTTCAGAATCACAAGCTAATCGCAATGCAACAGAAACGAGGACAAACGGAGGTCGTTTGATATGCATGCAAGTCGAATTAGGGTTTCCAGCTTCGGGACCCAAAATGAGGGATAAAAAGTCAAAATTTCCGAAAACCAGTGTATACCATCGCGATCAGCATCTTTCAAGCTATCCACTGGTAAAATTTAAAGGCAAACAGAGCACTTACTATTTATAGTAAGTCATTTCAAAAACTGGCTAAAAATAGTAAATCAGCAACGGGCGCCGATGTTAGCAGGCAAGTCACATGGTGAGGAGCACGCCATTCGAATTTCAAATCAAACAGAGTTGTGGAGACATCAGAATCAGGCAGTTACTACAAATAGCAAACCACCTTCAGAAACATACTATTTTTAGCAAGTCAGCTCAGGATGGTAATATGAACGGGCTAAGTAGGTCATGAGGATCATGTGGTTAAAATTTCAAATCAATCTGAGCTTCAGAGATGTGAAAATTAGAAGACTTACTATATATAGCAGGGCATGGATAAGCAGGCAAAAGCAGGTGTGGAGAAAATTCTAAGTCTGAAGATAAATCCTCCTCCACCTTCAAAATGTGCCCAAGGAGAAATAAGATGATGGAACATATTCTAAGTGTTGGAGATATCCTCCTGCCACCTCCAAATGCTCCATGCTTGATCAAGGTGTTGAAAATTTTCTAAGTGTTGAGGTTTTATCCTGCTCATGCCTCCATTTGCGCCCTCCTCTCAAGTCAAGCATGCTAAAATTTCTAAGTTGAGGTTTCATCCACCTCCCTAGGCCAAATGCGCCCAGCTCAAGGTAATGGCATGTTAAATATTTTCTAAGTGTTGTGTTTCATCCTCTTGCCACCTCCAAATGCGCCTAGCCTGCCTTGATGCCTTGGAAAAATTCTAAGTGGTGGAGATGTCCTCCTGCCTATCCAAATGCGCCATTGCTTGATCAAAATGATAGAAAATATTCTAAGTAATGAAGATTATCCACCTCATACCTCCATTTGCGCCCATGCTAGAAGGGAGTCAAAAGAGGTCGAAGATGAAAAAATTCTAAAGCACAAGCTTCATCCACCTCCCTAGGTGAAATGCGCCCACTTCAAACTAAAAAAGAAAAATTCTAAAGGCGTTTATCCTCCAACACAAGTGATATGCGCCCAAACAAGCATAGAAGAAGACAAAAAGTTTATCCACCCCACTATGCAAAATGCGCCCAAATGAGGGTTATGTGAAGACAAAAGAATTAAGGCGAATTTAAAATCCACTTCACCACGGAGAATGCGCCCAAGTTTAGAAAGAAGTAAAGGAAAGTCAAGACGTTGAAATGTTAATCCTTCCTCACATGCTAAATGCACCCACTTTAGGGAGGAGTTGCTAAAAGTTTTCTAAGTGTTGAATATCCTCCTCATATGCTAAAATGCGCTCAAGCTTGAGGAAAGTCAAAAGTCAAAGCATTGGCAAGTGTTTCATCCTTCATGACATGTGATAGGCGCCCAAACCAAGGCATGTGAGGACAAAAATACCAGAGGCGTTGAAAGTACTAGGTGATATAAATAAGGAAGTTGAATATTGCTAGGTGTGGAAACAAGATATCCTCCTCAGGGTGCTAAATGCACCCAAAATGCATGAAGTTTGAAGGTGAAGATGGAGAATGGTGCTAGGCGTTGGTTTTAAAAATGTTCTCCATCACATACAAGTGTGATCAAGGCATTAAAATTTTCCAAGTGAATTGATGAAAAATTTTCTCACCACAGGAAGATGATTGAAGATGAAATTAAAAAGTTTTCTAAGGCAAAAATTCAAAAATGCTAAGTGATTTAAATTTTCACCAGGATAGAAGAATTGATGATGCCAACCTCTAATTTTATCGTTTTCTCAAGGGTGAAGAAATGGATTAAATTTCATGAAAATTTATTTTTCTAAGGTTCAAAATTCAAGAAAAATTAAATGAACCCGTTCATTGTATACCCATGAATTTGACAAGTTCTGAAGAAAATTTTCTTCTGGGCATCGAGGATCTTCAATGAGAAGTTGATTTTAAAGTCTTCCACGCTTCGTCGAAGCCTTCAAGATGGAGATTTTTGGATGGGCACAAGATTGATGAATTTTCTAAGGAAAATTTTAAAAAAAAATTCTAAGGCAAGGAATAAGTGTTGGCTGGCGAATTTGCTTGAATTCTTCATGAAAACAATTTTCTCGAGCCAGAGTTGGATGAAATATCAGAGTGAAGTACACCCAAGCAGAATACAAGATGGGTTAGAAATTTGGCTAAGGCATGAAGAATTTGAGGATGAAGTTGTGCTTGAGAAAATGATGAACTTTGTCAGATGAAGAGATCACTTGAAGCATGAAAATCAGGTAAGTAAAGTGAATTTATATTATGAAGTGTTCTAATACTCTTCTTTTTGTTTGTTTTGCAGGGTGAACGTCGAGACCAAGCGGTGATGACTTGAAGAAATGAAGCAAGTACTCCACGAATAAATTTCAACCTCGAAGGAAGAAAAGTTGCGAAAAATGGCTAAGTGTTGAGACTTAGTATAACTCAAGTGACAAAGAAGAAATTGAAGAACGTCAAAAAGAAGATCAAGAACAGTGTGAACGTGTTTCAAAGTTGGAATCTTCTAGAAGGATGATGGACATTAATGGCTCATTTATTACCCCACCCCTCTTGGTGGCGGTTTTTAGGGTGAATCTTGTTTAGGGCTGAGGTGGCACGATCCTCGCCATCCAGCCGATTGTAATTTGAGCCGTCCGTTGGATCTAATTTATATAAAGGGGAGTCCCCCCATTTGTATCTCAATAGCTTTAGAGTTAGACAAGAGGACATAGAGTAGAGGGACAACTTTAGAAGCGTTTTAGTATAGATTGATAGTGTAGTTGAAGAAGAAGGAAAGTTTTCCCTTGAAAACTTTTGCAAGAGATTGTTGTGTAAAACTTTCATAATAAAAGATCTTTTCATTGATGGTGAAATTCGTCTTTGTTATGGATAGCTAGCGAGGTTTTTTCATCCCTTCTACTTCAAGTAGCGTAGAGTAGCGTAATTTCATTTTCATGCAAGTAGATGTTAGCTATGGAATGTGGTGTTTGATCTAAGCAAGCTTTGCTTATCCATACCACTAGCGGGCTCACTGATGGTGTGTTCGCCTTGTGTGGTCAACTGGAAACGTTGTGGGCCTAACTTCAATCACAGTTTGAATAATGGTATGTGTCGTTGTGATGGTATCTTTATGTCAAGTGGTGGTTTGAACATCTTTAGTCATCTCCCCTGAAGATTGCACCGACTCCGTGGAAGCTGTCCGAGGTGAGGCAAAGCGAAGTTTGGTTGAAGTTTGCTGAAGTTGAGCTCCATATCCCGCACTTAAATTTAGACTCTCTAAACCTTACACCATTTCAATTCAGTACTTTCTAGTTAGAATAGGAAACCCGCACTTCATAGACAAATCTTTCGAGCATTTGAACTCCTTTCTCCACTGTTGAACAATTCCGTAAGTCCCCTTGAAATACTAGCAAATCACATCGAGCCAACTGAGACTATTCGCATTGAAAGAACCTTGGAGTTGAACGCACGAACTCTCTCGCAATCTTAGCGTGCTGGATACTTTGATCAAGAGAGAATAGGGTAGCCGTTGGCAATTTTATTTTGCGTTGGTGCGGTCACGAAAAACACATCAACAGACGCCACCTTTGGAGGGAAATGAGTTGAAGTCAAATTTGAAATTGGGCGCCCTTCTTGAAGCTTCTAGAAGATTCTCCTCAAGTCTTTATATGCAAGCCTCAGCTCTTCATTTGTTCATCTTTTGTCTACCATACCGTTATGCTATTGGATTGTCTTCAGGCACTCACTTCGAAAAAGCACACCTCCTAGCAATGGCTCATCTTCTTGCTTGAAAGATAGCAACTAGTTGAGAGATAGTTTGCAATAGGTTTGTCTTGCATTTCAATTGAGTATCTTTCATTCTGGAGTTCTAGTTTGCATTTTCTGTCACATTTTGGAGTTGTTGAATATCATAGCTGACTGTAAGAATTGCTCATATCTCATGAAATAAAAATATTATTGTTCTGGGCATTGCATAAATCCTTTCCTCTATGTGGGGCGACCATTCTTGCAAAGTTGTAGACTTTCTAATGAAGATTTGGATTTTTCAAAGCAAAATTGCCCTTCTCCTTCACCGTACCATTCTGGGCTGTCTTGGGAAGTGTGCATAAAAATAATATTGCATTTTGATAGTCATTTCTTAGTCTAGGTTTCATTGATCATTCTAGAATTCGTTTGCATCAAGTCTCATGTCATTCTGGCAAGTATTGAGAGAGTTGTGAGTATTTTGGTGAGTTCTAGTGTTGTTGATTACCTCATTTCAGTTGCTGGTTTGTCATATCAGTCCTATATAAATGCAATTTTGTGAGGAGTTTGAGTATAGAGAGGCTTGTTAAGCATTGAGGAAGTCTTATATATTATTGCAGCATTGAAGAACTTGAATTACTAGGCTTTGGCAAGCATTCTAGCATATTGTAAGCTAATTAGTAGTACTATCAGCAATTCTCCTCTCTATCTTTCTCTTACTTTATTGTACTTCCCGCTGAATAAGTGGAAGAGGCTGGCTTGCCGCCTATTTACTTTCAGTTAGTAGTTGTAGGGACCCTCTGACCATATGCTTGCCATCACTCGGCGCCATCCTTGGTTAGATTTACTTCAGCTCATCTTGCATCTAGATCCTCTGACCATATGCTCGTCTGTCCTAGACGTATTCTTGGTTAGAGTTCCCTTTCAATTTGCATCTGCATTAGATCCTCTGACCATATGCTCACACCTTGCCCACATCGGGATCCTGGTGTACATCCTTGGTTAGAGTTGCTTACGCAACGTTTTGGTTATAGAGCTAACCTTAACGGGTGCGTGTTGATTGTAATTGCATTTGAAAAAACAAAAAAAAATTAATCCGGTTCATTACAATGCTTCACATTTAGGGCTGGTTGGTGTTACTTTGGCGGATCTTGACCTTGGGGAGTCCAATGGTTCCAATGATGAGGAGTTTTCCGACCTCCGAGGAATGATTAGAGGCCTCCACCTCTTTCACTACATTCTGTCACCTTTGAGAATTTTGATTCTGTAATGCTTTGGATATCATGCCACCATTGTGTAATCAACTTTATGACTGTAGATATTTTGATATCATATAATAGAAATCTTCCATTTGCTGATTCGACAATTTAAAATTTTATGTAGTATTGAGTATTCTAATTTCTAATTAGTAATTCGATATTGAAAACTTCAATGTTCAATGTTCAAGTATTTACTATTTAGTATTTCAATTTGGCATTTGCAATTTTGCTATTTTACTTCTTAATAGTCTTACACATCTTTTCATAACTAGCATTTTAAGTACCATATGTGTAGTATATAGTATATACACCCCCTCCCCCCCTTGCCACCGTCCCCAAATTGAGGCCCCTTCGTCCCCCCGTCCCCGACAATGGTGTAACTATGGTTAGCAAGTGTCCATTTGGGGTGGGACACTTCAGTATTGCAAGAGTTGGCAATGTGTTGTGAGTTTTGAAAGAATATACGCAAGTTGGGAGCAAGTTTTCCCATGCAAATGTGCCAATGCCATAGATGCTAAAATTATGGGTGTGAAACTTTCCAATTTTAATCTTAAGTTCTAGTAGAAAGACTTGGAGAGAAATATTCTCACATGCTTGGTATTGTAGATTTCTAGGCTAACTATGTCAATGACTATGAAGCTCAAAGAAGGGAACATAGCCATATGACCTTGGAGTAGTTGATGTCTTTCACCTTATAGAATTGGCACTGCAAAATTTTGTAGATTTAAAGGAAAACATTTTGACTTCTACCTTTTCTCAAGCAAATGTTGATTTGAAATATTTGTCACTAGTCAATCGAGCAATCAGAGATGACATTACAAAACATTGATAGTCATATAGATAGAAGAACTACTAAGATGGAAAAGATCAAGACTTTCGGATTAGAGTTTGATGTGAGAAGAGAATAGTTCCTAGTTCACGAGTGCAAACCTTTGGTAAGGAAAATGTAGGTGAGTGGTGAGAGAATTGATGCAGACGCTAAGAATTTGAAAGCTTCTACCAAGGTTGATGAGATTCAAAGGCCTAACAAGTTGAAATTGGTTGTGAAGAAGGTGAAGTGGCCTTTACATTTTCAAATGATTGCTACTCAATTTTCTCATATAGTAGCACCTATTCTTCCATTACTTGTTTTTAGTAATGAATATTAAGAAGTTGACAACACTTCAAAATGATAAGGGCATATCGTTGCAGAAATGACCATTCCTTTGCCAAAGAAAGTATTCAAGAAATGCAGGCTACAAATTTTCAGTTTCCACAAACTAATTTAGGGCTTGTAACTAGGTGAGAGAATATAGATTGCTACAATTTGCACCAGAAAGTGCCAAGGAGATGTTAGAAAAGGATGGAGAAGCTAAGGCTTCTTTGAATGCTTTAAGTAGAGAAATAAGAGCTTACATGTAATACCCCCCCCGCCCCTGCTGTAGGGCATTAGCTCAAATTGAGATAATTTTTTGCAATCAGCTCTAATTCTAACTCTATGATCACCATATTGCTGATATGGGCAAGGTGAGAGCATATGGAGATTACAACGAGGACAAATAAATAACTGAAAGGTGTTGGCTGCTGGCCATCCAACTTACAATTAAAACTAATCATAGAATCGATCAAGCCAAACTGGTTGATAGTGAGTGCAAACAAAGTTGCATCAATGCCAAAATGGTGGATTAACTGTCCCGATTTTGATACATGCCATGCAAGGCGGAAATAGTATTGAAAATGAAATTAGGATCTAGCAGATTAATCGACTAGGATCTTTTACAATGAAAGCTCAGATCCTGCAGTAAACCGTCCAAGATCTTGAACAATAACAATGCTTAGACTAATTGGCGGTAAACCGTCTAGTTATTACAATGATTGCAGGGAAAGCAATTATTTCTTCTTCATAAAGAATATCTAGGAATTATATCAAAAAGTGGTAAGGATTTCTACTAGGCCAAGCATGTCTGATTTATGGGCTCACAAAGCTAATGATCTCATTCATAAATAGTGTCCAGCCCATCTTTCAAATCTCTAACTACAAAGGATTCCACATTCCCTTCGCCACACCATTCCATCTCCAAAGTACAAAGCAAGAAACTTCCTAGACCTAACTGCTTGCAGGTACAATACAGATTAAAAATGCCAATGCTTCCTAGAGCAAAGCTTCTCATAAGC
>VDFB02079897.1:0-32920 GCA_007258455.2 Sequoia sempervirens | reverse complement strand
GTTGCTTAAGTGTTTTGTGTTCAGGAAGATGCAATGAAGTTTGTCCGGGAGAATGTTTTGCATTCCTCCGTTGTTGATGCTTTGGTCTTACGATTTGGTATTCAATGTCAGTGTTTCGTAGACATTGCACTCTTATCTTTTCAAGTCACCTGTGTTTTCAAGGAGATCTTTGTGAATTGTTGAAGGTTGGTAGTATTGTTGGTTGTCCAAACTTGTCCGAGAAATGCTCCGCATTTCTCCACATTGATGTCTTTGCCCCTATGGCTTGGTGAATGTTCTTTCAATGATTGTGCAATGTCTCAATTCCAATCTCATGTGTTGAAGTGGTCTTCAAGATGATATGTTAATGTTATATCTCATGATTAAGCACTTTGTGTTTCTTAAATACAACTTTTATATTCTTGTTTGATCTGCAATGGTTGTTGGTGGCATGACAATATGAAAAAAGTGTATGGAAGTGTTATCGGATGTTCAAGGAACATCCCCATGTGATCTGCATGTTGCTATTTGGTCGTTTTGATGCCGCATCATGTCTTGATTTGACTTTCTAGGTTATTTGTGGATATATGGTTGATAGGGCTTGTTTCTTTGCTTGCATTGTGTACTTGGGGGGTTACGCCAACAATGGAAGATTTGTTATGATAGATTTGGGTCTTGAACTATCCTACTTGGGACTGCATCATGTTAATTCAATAAGTATGTTTATGGGCTGATTGGTTATGTGCTTCAACGTTTCATCCACACGTTTCCTTGATGTCGACTTAGGTTGATGTGCACCTGCTTGTAAATGGTTTTGGATCACATTGAAAGAAGTGCTAAAAAGTGTTTTGGTCCTCTAGATAGGATCGCATTATGTCTTGGTGGTCGACCAACTAATTTCATTGTTTATCCTTTTCCTAGTTGACCTAATTGAAGTTTTGAAGTGTTGCAATGGATATAAATGCAAGATCATTTTGGACACAACATGGAGTAGTCTACAAATGTGAAGAAGTGTGTGTGTGAATTGTATTGAATATCTAGCAATGATAGTGCTAAAGTGTGTGAAAGAAAAGATCAATTGTGCTATAACACCTCATTCAACAGAGTGATGTGTTGACAATCATTGTAATTCTCTCTAAATCATATTGTATCATGCTTTGAGATAGTGAATCTCATCGGGTCCTTGTACCATGCCCCTGAAATTGTGTTGTCTTCAGTTCAACAAGTCCTTTGTGTCTTGCTCTAAGGTTGTGAGCCTTCTTGCAAGTCTTTTTGTTAGTGAGCCTTATATTGTGAGTTAACTCTCACTATGGTTTTTCCCTCATTGGGTTTTCCATGTAAATCTGGTGTTCTCCTTGTGCATTTGTATGTTCTCTATTTCTCATTGTTGTTGATCTGGTTATAAGTAGAATTGTTATATCTTTCAGCATTCAAGTAGTGTTGAAGTTGTTAAGGATTCAAACTGTTAAACCATTCTTTGTTACTATTCTGCTTAAAGGTTCTTTGATCAGTTAAAGAAGGTTGTCTTGTGTTGAAAGAGTTAGCTTCTTAAATGGATTAAGTTTTTGAGATAAGACTGATTCACCCCCCCTCTCAATCTCTGGAAGTGTTCAACATATGTTACTTTGACAATACAAGGGTTTTGCACCTTCATAAAGCAAATGAACCATGTAAAGGGTTTGAAAATGTGACTTTGATAACCCCTAATAATATTGCATACATCTAGACATGAAAGAAAAGATATCAAAATCAACACAATATAAAAAGAAAATTGATTTTAGTTGTTTTGAATGTGTTAGTGAGATGGGAGGTTGAACACAAAGTAGATGAGTACCTTTATCCAACAAGGGCAACAAAGTCTCAAATTTTTATAACCAAAGAAAGACATTGATTAAAGCCCACTCTATTATACCTTAATGAAGGTAACAATAAGGAATATATGTCTCAATTCCACACATAAGCTAGACTCTAAGCATGCAAACAAGCAAGTAGATGAAATTGAAAAACATTCAATTGAACATACTTTAGTTATCCATAAAAAAACCTATATACTTTGTGTGATTTTGCTAGGATGTCCTACAAAAACTTTATAATAAATTTTATTGGCTTATTGTTGACAAACTAGTGAAAACTAGCATTCAAATCAACAAATGTGGCCAAGAAGATCAACAAGATCATCAAAAATACATACATTGTTCATGGAGACATTCAAAAGACATCAAATATGCACATTAAAACATTCCTGTAGGATTACAATACAATATCATGCCCTCTGAAAGGAAAACCCAACATATTACAATGCAAAAAGGCCCTAAACCTGTTGCTAGAAACAAGCCCTCATGGACTATAATGTAGGAGTTAATGTTGCTCCCAAGACCCCAAGAATAGCTACAAGACCAAAATATCTTCTACAAGAGAAAAAAATGGCAAGAATAGCTTGCTTCATTATAGATGCAAGATTGATTGATTGTGTACATGGGAGGCATTTATGGCATTGCTTATAAAAGCAAGGTGAAAGATAGGATTAGACAAGATTGTGACATGTGTATTAATCTTATGTTATGAGACAACTAACTTGAAAAATATTAAATGACCTAGATAACTAAAATTAAATAAAAGTCAAAAAGATAAGATATGATAAGATCTTATTTAAACAACTAAGACTTCTAGAAAGGCACCTAGGACCTAAATAAACTTAACATGTGAATAAGTCCCCTACTAATAATTAGCTAGGTACAAAACCTTATTCACACCAACAACCCCCTTAAGTGCAATTTAGGGGGGTAGATTATTATGCAAAGGTGAAAGGATGGCTCCTGGCCACAAGACCATGTTAGATACCCACGTACAATGCAATCTCTCACAAATGGAGAAAAGAATAAAACCTAGTGAGACAAAACTCATCTCCAAAAGAGAAAAGATACAAACAAGGATGATGTACGCAGGACTCAATGATACCCCCAAGGACTACATCCATCATGAATATACACGTAATGACCACTCCATAAGAGAGAAAAAGAGAGAAATTATGTCCCCCAAAATGAATAAGCTCCAATGTTGATGAAGTATGTATGAAAACAAAAGATGATCTAATGCCTACAAGAAACATATCTTCCCTTGCGAAGAAACAAGTCCATAGGTTGATGAAGAAGCCACTTTATGTCCAACTAAAAGAAGGGGTGAAGTTTCAAAATGTGTCTCTAAAAATTGATGAGTCTCCAAGCTTGAATAAGTCACAAAATAATCATGGTCAAACTCAACCAAGAAACATGACAAATCAATGAAATGAGGAAACTCACGAATGCCAATCTCCAAAAACAAGATAGATGGGATAACAATAGTGTTGAAATTGTCATCAAAGAGAGGAGAAACCCCCTCAAGCGTATCCTCCAAATTTGTAGTATGAGACTCCACAAACAAGTTGGAAACCCCTATCAAATACTCATCACGCAAGCAAGATCTGAAAAACTATGATCATCACGTTGAATAGAAGCATTGACAGTTGAAGAAGTGGGAAGTGGAGAAGTAGGAAGCTCAACACTAGTCTCTAGAATACCAAGTTTTAGATGAACAAACTTCTCCTCACAAACATAATTCACTTGATGAATGAGTGTGAATATCAGTCAAAGGAACATTATCAACAACAAAATCAAAATGGGAAAAAGAATACAAACAAGATGAAAGATCAACCATCACTATAGCAATGATCTCTCTAGTCTCAAGGCCCCTTATATATACGCTATCAGGAGTGAAATCAATTGTTTTACCTTGTCGACTATGGGTAATTTCATAAACAAAAAGGATATTAGAGGACAAGGAACACAAAGTACATAAAAGTGTCTTCTCCCATGTCAATAGAACCTTTCCCACACACCTTCATATGTGTTGTTTTTTATTAGTGATAAACAGGTTTTGAAGGGGCCCTGAAACCCTATATAAAGAAGAGCAAAGGCAGCAAAGGATAAGCAAATTGGCTCCCCAAACAAATACCAAACAACATGCTGATAACATAACCATTAGCACACCAAACAAGAAAACCCAAATCGAGGATCTAAACAACAGCAGATCCCGAACCAACAAATCTAACACCCTTAGCCCTAGGGAAAAGCTCCCCAACAGATTTGGGAAGCCCCTTCTTTGTACATTGAACCAAGGTCCAAGAAACCTCAGAGTCAAAGTCCTTCAATCGAGGAGAGAGGAGACGATCCTCTCGGGCCACAATAGCCATGGAAGGCGCCAACAAAGCCGAACCAAAAGAAGGCACCTCCTAGAGGGAGACCGGAGAGACGAAACAAGGAACGCTACCAGGATCCCCGTAGGGCCAAGCTAACAAATCTGAAGTAGGCACGATCGAAGGAATAATTCAAGCTAAACAGCATTTCACTAAGGCAAAGCTGCAGCCAAGGTGAGAGCCGAGAGGAACAACTTCAACCACCTGATCTGAGCGCACTAAGATGGATCACCTCCTCCCCGAGAGGACCCATTGCCACGTTACAAAACCATCTACAGGAAGCAGATAGTCAAATGGTCCCCATGCCCTTTTCCACTCAAGCCAGTGCCTCTACGAATAATTTAAAGAGGACAAACAGCTGTACCAAGGAATAGTGAAGCAACGCCAACATCTAAAGGGGACACCCCTCATAATCCAACAACACGCAAGGCCTTCCATCCCCAACCATTAGAATGCCTCCAAAAAAGGGGTTTGAGATGTCATCAACTAAAATACGAGCAACAAAGGAGTGACCATGAAAGTGGTAGAAGAATCTAATTTCAAAATCGGGCCGATGGCATTGCCACTCCTCATAGGAAAGAATCCTCCCAAAACTGGAGGGGTAGGTTCGAGAGACATACCCAAATCGGCTTGATATTAAGCGGCTTGGTAAGGGGATTGAAAGCAAGAGTCCATGGTTGAATGGATAGGGAATGTTCCCCCCACATCCAAACCCGACCATCAAAGCACTACATCTCGCTGCTCAGAAGAAGCAAAAGTCACAATGAAAAAACCATAAGCACAGGGGAAGAGCTCAATTGTTCCAGCTACCAACGGCCTCCAAGACTCCAACACCCATTTGTGAAGGTCAAGCAGAGAGGGCCATTGACCATTAAATCTACAAATTGCACTTGTATTGTTGTAAAACTCCTCATTCTCTGTAACCTCTGGGCCACACACCACAACAGGGGAAGAGCGGGCACAAGAGAGAAGCCAGATGCCTCTGCCCATCCCCCCCAAAGCACACAAACCCTTACCAACCATTGCTACAAAAGACCCAGCACAGGCACGCAGCCCAGGAATAGGCACACCAGTTCCAGCCTACTCCTACACCCCCAGCGAGCCATTGCCATTTTCCATAGCTGGTCCAACATCTCGTCCACGCAACCCCTCCAGAGCAAACGAGGCAGCAATAGCGAGAGCAGAGTCCACCACGCCAAAACCAGCACCAACAGTCGACAGGAGAAGTTCACCTCCTTTCCCACTCCCGTCCATTTCGAAAAAATTACTGCATTGATCCAAAATAGTTAATTGAGTTACATCAACCCACCTTCATATGTGTTGTTACCCATCAAAATATTAGGTGAATTACAAGGCTCAAAATGGAGATTAGATGACAAGGAACAAAAAGTACATAATTAAAAGTGTCTTCTCCCATGTCAATAGAACCTTTCCCACACACCTTCATATATGTGTTGTTATCCACAAAATATAATGAGATGCCCTTGAATCAAGAAGCCATCTTCCAAATTTAGAACTTGTAGAGGCCAAGAGTGTTTTTCCTTTCATTTTGTGTAGACCATTCGTAAATCTTGTAGTCCTTGACTATGATGATGAAGCTACGACAAACAGAGATGCTAAAGAAGAAGAAGACACTTATGAGGGCAACAGAATGTGATTCTTCTAAATAAGGTGGGTGATCTCGTAAATCTTCTTATCATAACACCCATGTTCATCATGTCCTAGCCTTTTGCAATATGCACATTTCAACTTCTTTTTAGATCATTCATGTTTGGAAGAGGAAGTGGACTCAAGGGTGCTCAATGAAGGTGAATCATTAGCTTGCTCATTAGACTTGGGGTCCTTATTTTGCATCTTACCTTTGCCACCTGAAGCCTTTGGATCTTTTACATGAAGAGCTTGTGATTTGGAAGACTTCAATTTTCCCATGTGTGCCAATTTCGCTTGTTCCCTTGTGAGTTGAGTTGCAAATCCATCAAGGAATACATTTTGTGTGCATTGCCTAAGGCATCCATAGTAGCATAAAATGTAGAAACAAAAACTAAGTAATCAAGACCTAGTTTAGCAAGAATAGAAAGAAATAACTGCTCATCCTCTTTGGCGACCCACCAATCAAACAATTGTAGTTTAAGAGAATTGAGCTTGGTGAAGAAGTATTAGATATTATCAAAATATGAAGGATTAAGACTCATAAATTCATTCTCCAACTTGAATTTCCTCAATTTAGCTGGCTTGCTAAAGAGCCTCTCTAAGGTAGTCTAAATTTCATTAAGATGTGTACAAGATGCAAAATGATATCTAAGATCTGGAGAAATGGACAAAATTAGAGTACTAAAGGCTCCATCCCTTCTATCAAATCATGTTTTTTGTAGCTCTTGTGGGTTTTGGATCTGTGTCAAGTGTGATTCTTTGCAATTTCAATTTTAACAATAAAACCTCCATTTATTATTTTCATTCATGATAGTTAAATGGAGTAAGAAAGTACAACTTTTGGTAAATTCATGATAAATCAAATAGTACAATACAGGAAGAGCAAATTACCCCTCACAATACAAGCAAATAAACCCTTTGTTCCGAAAAAAAAGCCACTTTTTTTGCAAATTTACAAATTATGTTAGCACCAATCTAGACTCAAACTAAAATTTTAGAATTCTGGCAAAAAAAGTGCAAAAAGTGCATGTATAAACCTGAAGTATTCTACAATAGCTTTCTGATGTCACAAGAATTGGGAAAAATAGAGTCCAAAGCAAAAATTTGAGCTTGGAGTCTAAAAAACAAGATTTCACTTCCAAGTTGGAAATTTGGAAATGAAATAGCAAAGTCTAAAGAAATCGCCTACACCATTGGAAAATTCATAGAGTTAGCCTTCCGATGATTTCTCATTTTCAGAAAATGACCTCATGGATTGCAAGATATGACAATTTGAAAAAATGCCCTATTCGGGCATAAGATGGCAAAATTAGGCCCCTTCAACCTGGTCGCATATCACAAATGTGACCTCCCACTAGCAAAAAAGGCGCTAAGGGTTATTAAAAAATTACGGCACAAGGTTGACGAGATTGGTTGTGTCGCCTACAACGTAGCCCGCCCACAACTTAATATGATCGAGGCTTTAAAACAACACTAAGCACTTAACAAAAAAATACAAACAGTTTAAAATAAAATTTAATTAAATAAACCTACAAACCATATCGAAGTGACAACACTCATGCCCACCAACAAAATTATGCAAACCAGTACGAAGAGGAATATTCGTCGAATATGCAGAGAATGTCGCGAGTCTGCTGCATATTGTAATCGAATGGTACAGACCATGCATGATAGTACGGATTCATACAGTTTACAAATTTTTCCTATAGATTTTTGTCAAACCCTCCAAAATGGTTTGAATAGTTTTTTCACCCAAATATCAAGTATTTTATATGAAAACAGCGGTTTTGGGCCTTTTAGACTCAATCGTGAGGTTTGTTTCACCCAAATTGAACCCAACAAAAACCCATGTACAAATCACCCTCAAATTTGGGTACCACATGTAGGAGTTAATGGTGAACTCTCAACACCCCAAGAACACTTGCAAGACCAAAATATCTTCCATAAGAGAGAAAATGGCAAAAATTGTTTGCTTGATCATAGATGAAAGATTGATCGATTGTGTACATGAGAGGCTTTGCTTATGAACGCAAGGTGAGAGGATTATGCAAGATTGAGGCATGTGTCTTAATCCTATGTTTTTATTAAGGTAAAAGCGGAGTTTGAAAGGACCCAAACCCCTTACAAAAAAGAACAAGGCTGAAAGATGCACTGCCAAAAACCAACTCCTAAACAAAACCATTCAAGATTTACATTTAACACTATTCTTGTGGGAGCAGAGAGTCATGTCAAAAGAAGGCCTAGAGGTTTTTGCTTTCTTGCCCTTTACAGTAATCCAACCTTCTTCCACATGCGCTGCCTTATCAAGCCAGGCCAACTCTCTATTATCCTGAAGATGAATGCCTGATGCCATAGTCTTAGATATTTCATCATTGTTCCTTTGTGCAGGCAAAGACTTATCTGAAGAGCCACTAGGCATGAAAGCTGTGGCGCTAACACCAAGATTGGCCGCTTGAGACCTAGTCACTTGCTCAATAGGGGAAGCCATAGCAGCCCCGTCATTTGGGACATCCCGAGAGGATGTCCCAAGACCCTACGATTCAGAAGCAACCACCTCAGAAAAACTCCTATGTTGATCAGATTTCTTCTCAACTGTGTAATGCTGTTGTGAAGCACCATTCCACCACGTAGCCTTCTTAGCTCTTTTCTCAAATCTGCACTGTGCAGCAACATGTCATATTTTAAAACACCTACACCGGAAGGGGATCCCTTCATAATCCAAAGATTGGATCCAAGAACCCTTAGAAGATTTAAGTACAACCTTAGCAGGCAGCCCTTTAGAAACATCCATTTCAACCAGTATGCGAGCAAAGGTGGAGTGAAAAATGTCAGAAGATTCATCATCCACTAGCAAAATATCACCAAGAGCTTCACCGACCTCCTCCAAAAGAGAATCATTTCAAAGGTGGAGAGGAAGATTTGGCAACCAAATCCAAATGGGGATCTTATTGAAAGTTTCAGAAGTAGGGTTGAAATCAGAATGCCAAGGCTTAATCATCAAGTATTTGTCCTCCTAGTTAAAAAAATTATCACATAAAATTATATTTGTCTTGAGCATTATCAAACGTAGCTACAAAAAACCCCTTAGCCATGGGGAAAATATGGACTTTATTAGTAATCAGAGGCTCCCACTCATTGGTAATCCAGGAATGCAGCTGAGGAAGGCTAGGCCAAAAACCCCTAAACTGACAAATCACCCCTATCATCTATTTCTTCTTGTTTCATCCTTCTTTTTGAAACAACTAACTCGACACATATTAAATGACCTAGGTAACTAGAATTAAATAAAAGACAAAAAGATAAGATATGATAAGATCTTATCTAAACAACTAAGACTTCTAGGACACCTAGGACCTAAGCAAACTTAACATGTGAATAAGTCCCCTACTAAGAATTAGCTAGGTACAAGACCTTATTCGCACCAACATATAACCCTTTCTCTCTTTTGTTTCAGTGCTACAACCTTTTTCCATCCTCTTTGAAAATCTACATATATGTCTTTCAACAACATCAAACAATTTTGGGGGAAAGAACTAAGGTCATTTGTAATTGCACAAGTCATGCATGCATACTTGCATCACCTCCATGTGGCCATACACCTGGAACCCTACCCCTTACATCAACCTATGCCCATGTACATAAATCATATCTCTAGGGGTCTACAAGTACTAAGAGGCACTTGAAAATCTTCCCCTATCTAATTGAGTCCAAAAGAAGACCATGAATGGCATCCTAGGTCATGCAAGGAGGTAGGTAGTCAAGAAAAAAAGGGAATTTGATGTTAGACTAGAGGTCACAAATATGGCATGCAAGAAAAGTGAAATCCCATGGAATTGATGGAATGAACAACTAAGAGGTCACATGAAGGCCATTGGTAATTGGAACTCAACCATACATTCAAGGCAAATTGGACCGCTTTATTATCCATCGTTGAAAATGCAAACAAAAACTACACCCGTGAGAGGGACAATAGTTTTTAGATAGAAAACACCTCTTGGGATAATTCTAAGGGTCAAATATGGTCATTAATGGCATTCTAGGAAGATCTAGTGAGCAACGAAGGCGAATGGGAGGAAAAGCAAAACTTCAATGCGAAACAGGAGGTCAGAACAAGAGATGCAAGATTTCATTGCAAGACTAGAGATCGAGACAAAACATTACATTAAAAGTTAGGATGATCATCGAAACTCCACATATGGATGAAAATAGAGTGAAGTGATTGAAAGAAATGTGGGGAAATGATGTGTAATCACAAGTAAGAGCATCTCAAAGTCCAAAGGAATTATATATGACAGGTGCAAAGGAACAATGAAGCCATTGAAAATTTATGTAGGGATCCAAAGTGGAAGTGGAAGTCAAGACGGGATATTAAAATAGTAATCTAAAAGTCCACAAGCAAAGGACCACGAGGAAAGCGGAAAAAGATAAAAAGATGGTGGTCGATGTGGAGAGGTTAAACAAAAGAAGTCCATATGAACCCCACAATTCTACAAAAGAGAGATGAAGCAAAAGGGCTAGAAAGCAAAAATTGACTAGAGGTCAAGAGGTGGAGGAAAGAAATCCATTGAAACTTTGCAAAAGAGATTGGAAAGGATGTGGGAAAATATGTTGAAGAAGTGAAGACAAGTGGAGATAAAAGTAGAGGAAATTGGAAGGTCCAAAAGTGCTACAAGGTTTCATAAAAAGCGAGCCAAACAAAATGAGGGAAATTATTAGAGAACTACAGGTTTGGATGTCCAGAAGTGGATGGGAAACAAAAAAAAGTTCATTGAAACCTAGCCAGTCTACAAAAAAGGAAACATGGAAAGGATTAAAGGTTGTGAGAATTGGGAGCAAAGAAGGACCAAAGGTTGAGAAAAAGAAGGAATGGGAAGAAGTTTGTATGAACCATGCAAGTTTGCAAAGCACATAAAACTTGACTAGAAGTCAAGAATGGGAGAATGAAAGGATGCAAAAGAGGAAGGGAGGTTGAGGCATGGAAAGGAAATGGAAAAAGTCTCAATGAACTCTACAACTCTTCAAAAGAGCAAAGGAGAGAGAAGCCAAAGAATAAGAGAATGTAGGGATGCAAAAGAGGATGGGAAGTTGGAAGTTCAAGACAAAGGATAGTCTGAATGTCTACCAAAAGCCCTCAAACAGAAGAAATGAAGGCGAATGAAGGGAAGGGACTCAATAGACTAGTGAAACTTCTTTACAAGACTAGCAATCAAGACAAAATATTGGACAAGCAATAGATGTCCAATACTCCACTAGAACTCCACAACTCTACAAAAACTATGAAAAATAACTAAAACCTCCCTTTTTAAAAAACTTTTCAATCTTTTGCAACTTCTAGCATCTATTAGAAATATAAGGGATAATGAGAAACAAATTTTGGGTAATTTGATCAAAGCAACCCAATTGAAGATTTCTAAGATCAATTAATATAATGAGCAAAATAAGGCCTAATGCACAAGGAGGTTGGGAATTAGGTAATTTTGCATTTTCCAAGTTTTCCAACACTCTCAACACCCTTAAGTCTTCTAGAAATTTTTGAAACATATCTTCATGGAATGGATAGCAATATTAAGTTCAAACAAATCCTTTCTAGGTTTAAAAAAAGGGCAACCCTTCCTCATGTGTCCATTTCTACATTAAAACCTATTCTTTTAATTTCGCATTTAAACACTTTGATGTGTCCATTTCTACATTAAAACCTATTCTTTTAATTTACTTGAATTAAACTTACTTTGTTCTCTAGATTTGGATATAACTTCTTAAATTTCTTTATTTGTTTTACCAAAAGATTTAGACCCTCATTTTTAGATGCAAATGGTTGGATCATGAGACTTTTTAAACTTTAAAAAGGTATTCTTATAATAATTAAGAGTGAAATACTTTAATTTTTAATATGCATTTGTTGATGTATTATAAAAACTTTCAATATGTTCTTATGATTATTAAGTTGTGATAATTGAGATTTTTTATGTTGAGTCCATGCATATCATGGAGTAGTGGTTCCACACAACATGCAATTAAAACTCAATTGTGAACATTGTGGAGTTTTCATTGCTAGAAAAACTTGTTAGACAACACAATTCTATGTTACTTGTGAGGATTGAATTTATATGGTTCAAATTTATCAAAAGAACTTTGCTTATCTTTAAAGGTTTGATCGCACTACTATTAAATTTACAAATTACACTACATATTAATCTCCTTGTTTGGCTGGTTTGTTTTGTCTTTGTGTTTACTCTTTGACATTTCCTTTTGATTTGTGATGTTCTTTACCATTATTTATTACATGCTACAACAATTAAGTTTCTTTTTAATGCACAAAAAATTCCAGCATTAATCAAGTTCAGTTTATGTTCATCGGTGCATTTCTTGTGATGGTGATTTTCATTTGAAATGTCATTTTAAAGAGTTGGTAAGGGGAGTTTTCTGTGAATGGGAGATACATGTGGCAAATAGAGGCGGAAACCTATTGCCTTGGCCGAATGGAATGGAATTCCTTCTCACTGCGACAAAGAAGCGATGGAAAATTGGCTAGCGGGGAGTGTAAACCGTTCGCGAGAAGCGTGGCCACGATACCCGGTGAGAAGTACTTTTCGTGTAGGTGTCGATGCGTGACCATGGCGATCAGTCATTCTCTGCGTCGGCGAAGGGGCATTGGCAATGGCATAGGAGGTGATGCTCACATAGGGATTGGCAAGAGGACGAAGGGTACTGGCTCTGCAGTGAAAGCTAAGTGGTTGAATGTGGATCTCAGGCATGGTAGGATGTGGCTTTGCGAGGACATGCGGGCGAAAATGCCGCGGTGGAAAGGGCCGAGGCGATGAAAAGAAATAGGTGATAATGTTGTTGAGCTTTCCACTCGTGGGGTGATCTGTCAGTTTAGGGGTTTTTGGCCTAGCCTCCCTCAGTTGCACTCCTAGATCACCAATGAATGGGAGCCTCTTATTTCTGGTAAAGTTCATATTTTCCCCATGGCTAAGGGGTTTTTGTAGCTAAGTTTGACAATGCTTAGGACATAAATAAAATTTTATGTGATCATTTTTTTAGTTGGGAGGACAAATATTTGTTGATGATTAAGCCCTGGCATTCAAATTTTAACCCTGCTTCTGAAACTTTTAACAAGATCCCGATCTGGGTTCGTTTGCCTAATCTTCCCCTCCACCTTTGGAGTGATTCTCTTCTAGAGGATGTTGGTGAAGCCCTTGGTGATTTTTTGTTGGTGGATGATGAATCTTCTGACATTTTTCATTCCACCTTTGCTCACATACTCATTGAAATTGATGTTTCAAAAGGGCTTCCTACTGAGGTTTTATTAAAATCTTCTAAGGGTTCTTGGGTCCAATCTTTGGATTATGAAGGGATTCCCTTCCATTGTAGAAGATGTTTTAAAATAGGACATGTTGCTGCACAATGCGGATTTGAGAAAAAAACAAAGATGACTACTTGGTGGAAAGGCACTTCTCAACAAGCATTATACTGTTGAGAAGAAAGTTGAACAACATAGGAGTTTTTCTGAGGTGGTTGTTTATGAATCACAGGGTCTTGGGGCATCTCCTTCGGATGCCTCAAATGGTGGGGCAGCTAAGGCTACCCATATTGAGCAATTGACTAGGTCTCAGGCTACCATTACTGGTGATAGTGCTACGACTTCCATTTCTAGCAACTCTTCAAATAAGTCTTTGTCTGCACGAAGGAACAATGATGAAATCTCTAAGACTATGGCTGCAGGCATCATCTTCAGGAAAATAGTGTGTTGGCTTGGCATGATAAGGAAGCGCAAGTGGAAGAAGGTTGGATTACTGTTCAAGGGCAAAAAAACAAAATTCTCTAGGCCTTCTTTTGACATGACTCTCTGTTCCCACAAGAGTAGTTCTAAATGTAAATCTTGAAGGGTCTTGTTTGGGAGCTGGTTTTTGGCTGGCTGAGGTTGTCCTTTTTGCAGCCTTGTTCTTGGTTGTAAAGGGTTTCGGGTCCCTTCAAAACCTGTTTTATCCTCTATCAAAAACAATGATGGCTTCCCTAGAGTTGTGTCTTAGGTGATTTTGTCTCACTTATTAGGACTTCTTCTAATCCAATTTAGGCATCTTCATCATTTGATCCCATTGCCTTGTCAATGGGTGGGGGGTGGCGGGATTCTAGCTCTTGCTCTATCTACAAATTCTATGTTGCATATGACATCTTCAATTAAACATTATACCTCATTGTACAAGGTCACTATGGTTGTGTTGTCAATGAGGACTCCCTACTCTCCACAATTGGATTTAGATAATGGTGTGCCTTGGACAATTGTTCAAAGAAGGAAGAGAGATCTTCCTAAATCTACTTTGGAATTCCAACCCTAGGTTAAGGGTGTAGAGATTGCAAGGACAAGGTCAGGCAAAGTGTAAGTTGGTGTTGGTTTTTCTTCAATGACAACTTGGTTGTAATTGTGTTGTTGAACAGCTTTTTACGTAGTTATTGCATTGCTCATGTAGAAGACTCCAAGCACTTTCAAAATCTTATATTTACCATTTAATCAAAAATAGACATGGTAATCTTCCTCGTAAATGGATTTTAAAGAGTTTAATAAAATTGTTGATCTAAAGAGGTAATGATTTCTAGCAAAGCCTAGATCAAATTCTACATGAAGGAAAAAGCTAAAAGATTTCCTAATTTCTCATTAATGGAATTTCTTGTAGAGGTCTTACTCTTGTAAGAATTGATATTTTAATGATAATGAATTTCTCTTTCCCAGCCCTCAAAACATTCTTTGCAATTCAACATTTAACCATAGACTTAAACATTTGAAACAAGGTCTGATATTAAAATTCTTGTCTCATGTGTTCTACGCTTCAAAAACTTTTATATAACATATGTATCTGTCACAAGTTCTGGACCTTCAGTTATCACGTGCTTATTATAGTTAATTATATCATAAATGATCCCACTTCTCAACATGACAAGTGACTTAGAAACCTAATATGTTTGGCTTCGAGTCAGACCCTATCTGCAAGGGTTTGACTTCAAGTAGAAATTAACTTCTAGTTGTAACAAAATGATGTTAATAAATAATCTTGCTTGCATGTACTCTGTACAGTGTGGGTTCAACCTCTCAAAGAACTGGTATCACGTTCAAGAAAAGTAAAACCCTTGTAGAAGCATGCAAGGAAGTTCTTTCCTTTTATATATTCCTCATATTTTATGTTCCTAGGTTTCTACTCTCAAAATATACTAGGATGAGAAATTTGCAGTAATTTCATTAACCTTTTATTCAAGAAACTGATTGCATAAGCTAAAATGCAAACTTCACAATCTTGTAATTATCGAATTTTCAGAGATATGCCTACTATGAAGATCTTTTAAGGAATCAACATATCCTTTTGGTCTAAATCCTAGATTCAAATTTAAACAGAACCACCAAATTGATCAGTCTAAGCATAGAACTAACATCCACTAAATATTTTAACCACAAGTCACCTAATTTTCTTTAAGGCATATAGAATAGCATGTTTGCAAAACTCTAAATAGAGAAAATGGACTTGTAAATGATTTAGATCATTGCTATTCCTTACAGAAGAAAAGCCCCCAAAAAAATACTATGGATGTGTTTCATATAAATGACAATAAGCTTTTAGTGAACTCGCCATAGAAAAATCCCAAGTTTTGAAAGATTAATTTTCAAATTACTAACTCAGTGACTAATCAGTCCAGTGACCCGCATTGTGGTAAGGAGCAGCAATTGCCATTAATAATTATGAATAACCAGTTTCACCCCTGATAGACATGCTCCCTAAGTAAATCTACCAACAATATTGAAGACAAGCATACAAGGTTGGGTGCAGGTCCTAGGTGAATTAGACTCATAAATTTATAATGTAAGCCAAGCATGTGTACAGGTGTGATGTTATCCCTTTCCTCTAACTTTGCCATAAATCATAATCTCAACACCTAAGTCCTTATTACAGGAAACAAACCTTCAAGGGGAGCTAAGGTCCTCTACTGCTGATTCCCACCACTCAAGATTAAAATGCATTCAGGAGACAGAGAACCAAAGGGCCAAAATGAATTTAAGCACTATGGTGTAACATGCTTGAAGACTAAACAACAGTTAAAACAATGATTGGAAGATTTCACCTAAGATGAAGTGCTGCCCTCCAATTTGAAAATTCCATTGTATCTACTATTTATTATTTCTTTTCTACTATTAAGTAAAATATTAAATAATAACATTCCTGAAAGCCAAGAGATCCACATGATGTCATGCATACCACCTCAATTCACTGAAATATTATGTCATTTGATGGTGTGCAGTATCTGGCAAGACCATAGAAGCATTACTTGCTATTAATCAGAGTGATCGTGGCCTGCATTTGTCATGTCATTTACCATGTTTTCCCAAAAGTGGTTCTCAATTTATTTTTTTATATTTATCCTTTTTTGTCACATGTTTGTGCTTAGAGGCACAAAAAAACAGCAGACCTGAAAGCTTTTAATTTTCAATTTTATTGAATGAACCACAAAGATGGAGCCCCATCTAGCTATTTCCAGCATTTCAGGGAACAGTCATCCCTGTGCTTGGTTGGCCATCCACCAAGGCAGCACATCCCTGGGACATTATCCCTGAGCCGGTACGTAGGCAAAATGCATGGCCATCCAAGGACCGTCCACACATCTCTGGGGCAGGATGGGGGCACCAAGATGCCCCCACCATCACAAGGATGCATGCACATCTTAAGCTGCCCACAGATCCCTTTTTTTAAATACAATTTACAAAAACCACTTACAATCTAAAAGAAAGCAAGTATGATTTTGAGAAGGTCAGCCCCACCCCCAATACCTTGTAAACCTTAAAAATGACAAAACAAAACAAAGAGCTGATTTTCACACTTAACTAGAAAAATAGCTGGAGAAAAACAAGAGGAAAAACACTAAGCTGCAAAAAATATATCAAGCATTGAAAGAGCTTATACACCCATTCAAAGAGCTAGGGCAGCCACTGGAGGAGCTTGAGCAGCCATTCAAGCAGCTGAAGGAAGCTACTACAGCTGTTGAAAGTGAATGGCAGCCAGCTCAAGAGCAGCTAAACGAAGATTCAAGCAGCTGAAGGAAGCTATTACAGCTGTTGAAAGTGAATGGCAGCCAACTCAAGAGCAGCTAAACAAGGATACAACTCCTTTGCTACGGATGCTTGCAGTTTGCTTCATTTTGCAGGTTGCTAGCTCCTTTGTTACTAAGAGGATTTGGTCAACCTATAGCTTCATCCACTATATCAAGACAAATAGGCTTATCTAAAAAAGAGCGGAGAAGCTAGTTATAATTCAGTGCAATGCATTTTTAGGAACAAAAGTCATCTGAGCATTGTCAAAGTCCAGCAGCATGACAGGATGTTGACCTTGACAATGCAAGAGGAATTGAATAAGCGTAGGTAGTGCAGGGAGAGCTGTCATACAAGCAAAATCCAGTGAAAAACTGTGGCTATCAAAAAATATCAGACTTAAAGGGCAATGGCAAACAGATGAATAGAGGGATCAATGATCAACAAATTAGGACATGCCTTCGGTATTGCTTGTTTTCAACCTTCACAAATTCCTTTCACATATTCTCAAGTTGCAACATGAAAGAGGTAATTTTGCTGGGTTAGAGTAAGTCTTTTATGTTTAAGGGTTTTTAAATTTTTAATTTTAAATTAGGTTTGGGATGATAGACTGCAGACATATGGTGGAGAACAGGGATCCAGGGGCATTCTGTAGTCAATTAGCCTCAAATTCCTGGTAAGTAAAAAACTACAGTCGAGTACAATGTACTCATTGTATAAAACAAAAGTTGAAAAATCAAAAAACAACTCGCCTCCAGTCACTGTATTGGACACGAAATAACAATTGCACTTTTTTCTAATGTTTTATGAGTATTTTTGGCATTTTTAAATCCATTGGGCCTTTCCCATGTTTTCCCCATTTTGAAACCATGTAATTGAATTCCATTTACACTTTCAACTTCCTGTGTAAATGGAATGTTACTATGGTTAGGAGTCCCACTACAAGAGCCTTATAATTCAGAGAGCAGTGATGATGACATACTTGGCATTGCTGACCTATACCTAGAGCCTAAGGATAAGGATGATTAACTAATGCCTTTAAATCTTGTATACCTTCTGGAGTCATTGACGTTATCGATTCTGTAACTCTGTTTTACTTTTGACTATGCAATGATCATTTAATGTTTGTACTTTAAACTTCTGAATTGTCCTTTCTCGTTATGGATTGTTGCTTTGAAATTTAGAGTTTGTTAGTATAAAGTTCTTAGTCTGATCATTTGATCTAATCATTGACCATTAATTGTATGCCAATGGCTTTAAATTTTTCCATTGATTAATTTGTAGTTGAAAGTTTGAAACTTGAGTACTTTGTTGATGCCTTAATTTTTGTACTTTAAAAATATAAATTAGATTAATGCTTTTTGTTATTTTTAATCTTTTCCTATATATTATTTTTTATAAATAATTACATATGCTGTACCCTAGCCATCCCAAAAAAATAGAGCCGAACCCTGGCCATCCCAGAAACTCTGTGGAACATAGGCTTTAAACTGCAAAAATTTCCTTAAAATATAAATTTTAAACCCCAATGAATCATGAGGGTCATTTTTTAGTTTGTACTCTAAAACAAGGGTTTTAGTTAAAAAGTAAAACACATGGCTGTCCCTAAAATAGTAAGGCACATCCTATTATCTTAGCATCAGTCCATTGCTTTTTACATACACCATCCTAGGCAACTATAAAATTCTTTATTCCCCCTAAACTTGCATTCTTTTTTTTACTGCCAGTTTTCTAAAAGTAAAGGTAAAGATAGGGATCATTTCTAATGTTACAACTAAGAAAGACACAAATTTGGTAGTTATTTTGGTGTCTTTGTGTAGTGCTTGTACAGAGTTCTCTTGTTTGCCTATATTATCTTTGGGTTGAACTTGTCACACTTGCATGGGTTTGCACTTTACACAAGATTTTGTGCATGTTCTTGGTGTTTTTAACTATATTGCATAAGGGTGAGGCCCCTTAATAGATCCTCAATATTATAATAAAAAAAAGTTAATGTCATAGGTTTTAATCTCATTATAATGTTTCTCGAAAAGTAGTATAGGAAATACTATAGTTACCAAAGGATAAACAATATTCAAAAGGAAAGAAACTAAACTCCCTATCAATACATGCATGTTTCAGTGACGCAAGGAATAAAATTCAATGTTAGTACATAGTACATACAATAAAAGAAAAAAATATCAAAAGTTTAATTAAATAAGGCTTGGTTTGGATCTATAACAGGGGGTCTGAGGCTTTGTTCTGGTTTGACTCTTGGGATGGATTTTCCCCGATACTGACAAAGTATCCTCATTTACAAGACCTTTGCAACTGTTTCATTGAGGTCGAGTGGACCAAGGTGGAGGACCATAAAGTAGCTCAAAATTTGGCGTCGGAGGTGGTGTATAGATGGAAGGGTTCGATAGAGTGGCCGCCAAGGTGCTCTGTTGAGGATCATGAAGATTTAAAAAGGATTTTGGACCGGCAGAATGTGCAGTTCTCTGAGAGGGAGTGACATTCTTACAAGGAGTCCAGATCCTAGGGGGGTTTATTTAGTGGCCTCTCGATATCAGGAGTTGAATTTTCAAAAATATGGAGGGGTTCAAGTCACGTGGTGGAAGAATGTGTGGAATAAGTTTTCTTGGCCAAAATGCAATTTCTTCATTTAGCCGGTAGCTTGGAATAGGTGTCTTACCTAGGATAACCTCCGAAAGCAAGGTTTCCATGGTTCGTCTATTTGTGTTCTTTCTAGTGACGGTGAGGAATGCTCCTCTCATTTTTTTTCCAATGCTCCTTCTCTAGAGGCATATGGCACTTATGGTGGGGAGTCTGGAAGCAAGCCTGTGTTCACGCATCTTCTATGGTTGAGTTTTGGAGGAGTTTGGGGAGACCACCTGCAAAGGCCTTCTTTCTTCAAGTGGCGTGGAGCATTGGCCCCACATTTATCCTCACGGAGTTGTGGCTGGAAAGGAATCGCAGAAAATTCTAGGGGAAGAGACTGGAGGTTTTGCAGATTTGGCAGTGAATTATGGGCATGATTCATGAGATTGTGTATGCTAAATGAGAGGTTTCTTCACTTGGGGAGGCAAGAGAGGAAGAGTTGATGAAGAGGTTGGGCTTTTATGAGAATGGCTCACGGTCTCCCATGGTGAAGGGGATTTGTCATGCCAAAAGGAAAACCTGGCAAGATGGGAGATGGTCTCTGCCTCCTAGTGGAGTTCTGAAGATTACCACCGATGGTTCTTCTAGGGGAAATCCTGGGTATGCAGGTGTTGGAGGAGCTGAAAGGAACAGTGCAAGTGTTGTCCTTTTCTTTTTTTCCATATATAAGGGACATCATACGAACAATCTAATGGAAGGTCTTGCTATGCTCACAGCTCTTGAAAGGGCTTGTGCTCTAGGCTGGCATAGGATTGTGTGTGAATCTGATTCTAAAATTGTGGTTAATATGTTACATGATAAGAAGCTGGATAGTGTCAATTGCCAGTTGGCTTCGATAGTTCAGCAAATTCTTTGGCTGAGCAATTTGATGGATAGTATTTCCTGTGTCCACATCCCGCGGGAGTAGAATAGTGTGGCTGATTGTTTCGAAGGTTGGTGAACAGTAACAATTATCCTGAGATCAAGTCCAATCTTTGGATAGACTGATTCTAGACGATATGGCTGGTTATTGAGTTGCTGAGATTGGATGTTTGTGAGCTTGGATCTCCTGTGGTGGGGATGTTAGCAGGGATTTGATTCCCTTGCCAAGCTATATTGCTGATTTTGTTTCTTGTTTGTATATTTTCCGATGTTCTAATAAATTTTTACCCTATTTTTCAAAAAAAGTAAAAAATATCAAAGACTGCTAATTTCATATAGCTCCAAATGCCAAAAGGAAACTCCAAAACAAAAAGAATGATTGTAATGTGAGGAATAAAATTGCTCATAGTGAAAAAAAATCTGAGATTTTAAAAGAATTTGGTACTCAAGGTACAAAATTACAAATGGTAAAAACAATCTCATTTGTCGCATACTGTGTGAACAACTATGAAAGAATACAACTCATGGGCACATTCTTTGAGCATAGAAGGAAAAAAGTCACAGGAATCTAAAAGGGCATTGAAAAGCATTTCATGCATATCACAAGTTTTTCAGCGATTTCTATTGATTTTTGCAAGTTTTTTTTTTTTAAATATCATAGCAGGTATTTGCCATTACTCAGCATCAAGTAATTGAGCGGGCTAGTCATGCCCCAACTTGACTCATAAGTCTGGCAAGTAATCACTAAGTTTTGCAATTATGTTTTTGACTACACATGCCTTCACCATGTATCATGTTTATTTTTATCTTCAAGCAATGTATTTGATATGAAACAACAAAATAACTTTTTTCCCTCTATTTAAACAAAGATTACATCCTTATATAGCTTATTGAGTTTTGCATACATCATCACGTATAAATGGAATGCTGCTACACGAAAGACTCAACCACATAAGTGAAGTCTTTTGAAAACAAATTAAAATATTTTGGCAGTTGACATCATCATTGTTTCATCAAACCTATTTAGGTCAATCTAGGGTTGGTCAATTTTTCAATGATTGTTAAGAAGAGAACACCAATATTGTGGTAAATTGTGTTACTTTAGTAGCACCATAAGGAGTCCTATGACACAGCTAGCAGCATGTATGTCTTTGGGTAAGAATTAAAGAGATTTTCAATCTTACTAGAAATTGAATTTGAATTCAATCTCCCCAATATTATTGTGAAGCTTTGTCCTTTGCAAGAATGGAGTATGGGGTATAGGGGATAATGGGGGTTAGAAAACAGCACTAACTGGTAAGACATTGGATGGATGTCATTTCTGGAAACCACCTGTGTTCCTCTCATGTTAGGCTAAAGTTGTTTATCAAAGATTAAGCAAATGATCAGTCACCCTTTGAGGTACAGGGATTAAATTGAGTGGCATGGGAAATCATCTGCAAGCTGATAGCAAAATAGCCATGGAAACCATCCCCATACACCAGGAATGCCCTAAAATTTGTGCAACTAGATGATGATATCTTATAAAATTATAAGCATTAACAAAATACAAGATGCATAATTGTGATTACCTATGTTCCACAGCGACGGGGCCGGGGGGACGGCAGGGGCATTTGGGGGCGGCAGTCCAAGGGCAGATTTTTGGGGACGGCGGGGGGACGGCGATATAGGAATTTTTGATATATATATATATATGAATTTTTAAAAATATATTATATATAGATAGAGAAAGAGAGCAATTTGAAATATCAAATATGTGCAACAATATCAATATGACAATATGTGCATAGATAAAGAGTATAACAGCAGTATAACAGCGATATAACAGCAATATAAAGATAAAGGTAAACACTAACAGCAATGCCAATAACTTAACTATTAAATATAAAAGCATTTTGTTCAATTTTAGGTTGAATGACTAAAGTAAATATAATAATATTTTATTATTTAGTCAATGCCATTCAAATGGGGATAAAACATTTTTATCAAATTAATATTTCATTATAAAACATTTAATATTTAATATTTGATAAAACATTTAATATTTATCAATTATCAAACAATTTTTATTTAATTTGACAATAATATTAAATAGTTTGTTTAAAAATTAAATGTTTTATCAAATATAATGAAATATTTAATATTTAATATTTATCAAACAATTTTTATTTAATGAAATATTTAATATTTACCAAGTAATTTTTATTTAATTTGACAATAAAATTAAATAGTTTGTTTAAAAATTAAATGTTTTATCAAATATAATGAAATATTTAATATTTATCAAGCAATTTTTATTTAATTTGCCAAAAATCAAAATATTTTTTACTTTGAGAAAAGGGGACGCCTGGGCGTCCCCGATACGGTTGGGGGACTCCTAGCCGTCCCCTAGCCATTTCGAGGATACCTAGGCATCCCCTTTTATTTTCCATCGTCCCCTTTTTGGGATGCGTTCTACCCCCAGTTTTCCATCGGGGCCTTGCAGGGGCGCTGCGTCCCAGTCCCAGGCAAGCCACAGGGCGTAGGATTTAGGAGGGGCGCATCCCATATGTAACTGTGATTACCGAAGAGGACTTCATCCATTGGCCAACAGATGCTGAACATGCTACTTTGTACTTGTATTCTCACCTCTCTGATTGTTTTCATCCTTCATACATAGACTGAAAGCATCTTGAAGATGTTCTTAACGAAAAAGGCTTCTCCTAAACAAGCTGCTTCATCCAATGGCCATGTCCACTACTTCTGGGAGAGGGTCTTCTTTAGGATTGCTTTAATCAAAAGCTCTGCTACATTGTCATTAAGATCAAATATATTTTTGTTTCCAAATGATTTTAGTTTTTCACCATGAAGTTATTAACCCATTCTGGCACCTCCTGGCAGAGGTTGGGTTTCCTATGTATCTAAAACACTACAAGGAAATCCTGCTAATCTCTTCTACGCCAGAGGATGTTGTCTTCAAACAATGCAACTCTCACAAGGGTATGTTTCCTGCTTCTTGTAGTTTATTAGAGTAAGGATATGCAAAGCACATATTTATATCCAATAAATTCTCTTGAATATCATATGACAAAAGCCAAACCACTCATAAAACGGAAGTAGGGAAATTATCTATCCTGTTGAAGACTGCTTTAGGACTGCTTTGGACCAACAGCAGAACCAGCACCGTCTGAAGTATCTTTCATACCAGACAATCTTTTCCAACTGCCCTTGAGTATAAACTTGTGAATCATGACACCCGTTGAAGACTGAAAAGAAAGATGAGGCTTCAGATGCAACTTAAGAGTATGATGGAATCCTGCTTAACATTTCTACTGTCTTGTGGAACCAGACGGCATATCTCCTATGGACATAACTCACATTGGACCTTAAATCATGATTCATGTAGTCCAATAGGCTTTATAAGTCCTAGAAAGCATGCATATATCAGCAAAAGAATTTTCGCATTAAGTTTCTAGAATGCTATGGCAGCAAAACCAGGCTAGTCAAAAAGCCAAAGAATAGACACTTCCTAGACATGATCTAATGCCTTCATGATGTATTTTTGTGTCACAGAGGTTCATGTTCAGAAAAGATAAAATTTGAAATAAAAGTTCACCGGTTGAAAAAAATTAGGGGAAAACAATTGCAATGAAGTTCGATGAACATAAATTTATAAATCTTATTATTTTTATTTTCAAAATAAGAACAAATCTGAATTTATAAATTTAAATAACATAGCTTTGACATTCTTGTGCATTCAGTTCTTATTTTGAAAAATAAAATAATAAGATTTATAAATTTATGTTCATCACCCTTCATTGCAATTTAGTTTATTAGTTTAAACTTTACTTAGTATGCCAAAGTTTCATTTGCAATTCTTGTACTTATTCCTTACACATCTTTTTACAACTAATTTTTCAACTACTATAAGTATTTGCGCCACCCCCCTGCCGCCTTGCTGCCCCTGCACATCCATCCCCTCACTGTCCCCAAACTTAAGCCCTTGGCCCCCCTTCCCTGAAACCCATCCCCCTGACCCCCAGATCTCCATCAAGACACTCCATGGCCTTTGGTCCCACCATCCCCGAAACCCATCTCGACGTCCCCGAAACCCATCCCCCCGACCCCCTGCCTCTCTGTCAGGAAATTCCATGGAATTCCACAGCAATGCGAGGGGTCGGGGGGATGGGTTTCAGGGACAGGGGAACCAAGGGCCTAAGTTTGGGGAGAGCGGGGAGATGGATGTGCAGGGGCAGCAAAGCGGCACGAGGGTGGTGCAAATACATATAGTAATTGAAAAATTCATTATAAAAAGAATTGTAAGGAATAAGTATAAGAATTGCAAATGAAATTTTGGCATACCAAGTAAAGTTTAAACAAATAAACATTTAAAACAAGGCAATAATTGTGTTGAACATTAACAATGGTAGGCAAAGGTTTGGGGGTAAATTAGGAATAAATATAAGATTTGCAAATGAAACTTTGGCATGCTAAGTAAAGTTCAAACTAATAAACATTAAAAACATGGCAATGATTGCATTGAACATTAACAATGGTGGGTGGAGGCATGGAGTCAAAGGGCAATGCCTCTTGTGGGGGTTTGGGGGCAGAGCCCCCAACAAGGTCAAGGGGCAGCTCTAGGGGCAAAGAAAAAGTCATTTTCACAATTTTATCACTTAATTTTTGCAACACCTAGAAGTCCCTACGATGGTTGGGAAACTCCTCGAAGTCCCTTGAACATCTTGGGGACATCTTGAAGTCCCCAAACTAGGGGGCATCCCAAAAACCTCCCGAAGACTTCAACGGCAGTGGCCGGACAACGGGGGGATGTCCCCTCCAAGTCCCCATGTCCCAAGGACATCCCCATCTCGGAAATGTGGGAATTTTGAGGAGGGATGCATCCCCATAGAACACTGGATTTATATAAATGATATTTGTATACATTAGTTTTTATATACTAATATTCATTAAAATATTTATATTTGTATATATAATCTTTTTAAATATTATTTTTTTATCCACCATTAATAATCTTCATGTATTGTGTGCACTATGCTTTAACATTAACAGTAAACCTAAAACCTAATAACAAATTAAATCAAACAGAACAACGAATAAAAAACAATGTTTAAAAAAAACCTAAAACCTAATAACTATTGTGAATAGTAATACCTGGCCTGTCGAAACTTGTCAGCATTGACAGAAAAATTATCTAGACCCCTGGTGCAACTGCAACTACACCAGGATGTCACAACCTTTGGTAGACTACAGCAATGGCAAATGTTACTGCAAAAACAATGGCAACCTACACAAACTGCAAACACAGGCAGACATTCATGTTTTGAACTCAACAAACAGCAGAAGCATCACACAGGCAGGTGGGCCCTGTTCCAAACTTCACAAACGACACAGCGCAAAACTGCCAGCCATTTAGAAGTCACGCTACAGAAATCAAGTTTAGTACTCATGGAAGAAAAATAGGAAACAATAAAATCCCTAATGCAGGATTTATGCAGCAATTCTTAACATTGTTAGAGTGTTCAAATTGAGTCAAAAATATTTGTACAATACTAAATTTAGGGGGCAATTTTGTAAAAAAAAATTAATTTTCTGATTAAATTTACTGAATCTCAAATCTCTGCAATGAAATTTAGTGAGCTCTGTAATCTTTTGGCTTGAAACTGAGAGCATGCAGGCAATGGCTGCTTACTGTTCAACATATTGAGCATGGTAAAAACCATAAAAGCCATGTAATATTACTCTTAAGTTTTTCTCATTATACTTGTAATCTCAAAATTTTATAGGAACAATATCCATCACATTGACATAAAATCACTAGAGATTACCGAAACAGAGGCAGTGTGTTTATATCTTACAAACTACATGTGAAGGAAGGGCCTTGACTGCGGAAAAAACTCCTATTTTCCCTTACATAGACTCAAACATAGCTTCAGTTGGATGTAAAACAAACGCAACAGCACTAGAGACAGTGAAAGAATTGGCAGCCATAAACATCATGTTAGGCTCCCCGGATAATACCGTATTACAGGTTAATACATAAATTAACCAAAGTGATACCTCTTTACTCTGGAAATGGTAACGCTTAAGAGGTTTTTCATTCCACTGCACAAAGCACAAACATTAAATTCCCCACCCATGGATATTGCTATGCTTGCATTGAAAGGCCATGAAATTCCGCTCCATTAATATACCCAGTTCCCCTACAATACAAGCTCTATTAACATGCAATTGTGCAATCATAGCAATGATTCCTCTCCAGATGGTAGTTGGCATGACACTTTGAAACCATGAAGCAACTTTAGCACATTGAATTTGGCAGAATTGTTGACTGATAGGGTCAGGACCCTGAAGTTGCTACCCTGGCCAATTTCCAAAGTTCAATCACATTACCAATTTCCCTGCTCTGGTCAATTGTCCAGGTTCAACTCACTATCAAAATCACTGCAGTCAAAACCCAAACTTGCAACTGAATTTGCCTGATAGAGCTGAAACCCAATCAACAACATAACCACTTGTAGCATGGAGGAAACCTATTTAAAATTGAAATCTATGTTCCAATAAATATAATACTAAATGTATTGAACCAGAATTTCCTCACCCTCAATGTGTGCACAGTTAAATTGAAGACTTGGTTATCATATGACCTTCATCTCTAAATTGTAGAAGCATCAACCACCAATAATGCAAATGGTCCTTTTCAGTATAGAAAGCGGTGAAACTGCATACGAATTTAACTATCAAAGAAACCATGTTGTAAAAAATAAAAGAAAGAAAAACAACACATGTATTTCATTATTCATAAACTTGTCCGACAGCAATCAAACTATCAAAGAAACCATGTTGTCAACAATAAAAAGAGAAAGACAACATGCATATTTCAATAGATTTACAATAACTGAAATTCGTTTAATGCAGCATAAACTAGTTTGTAAATATTATTGACACCTCCAGATATTTTGAAACAAATCTAGTGAAACTGTTCTTGGACAAATGCAAAAATCATGAGCTAATGTTGGCCTAGGAAATACCAGAAATGGCTTCCCAGCAAGTTTAATAAATTAGACAGATAAACCTGGTCTCAAACTGATTGAAATAAGTGATCTCCAATAACAAACACAATACCCTAACTCTAGACAGATATCACCCAAAAACAATTAACAAAACTGGCCTGAACACACACCAAATTGGCAAATACTATATCATTTCATTCTGAGAAAAGCAAGGAACACGAGAAATAATCCAAGTAAATCAAAACGTCATTGCCAATTCAATTGCAATGCGTAAATTATGCCCAATACCAAGTTTAAGAATAATCCAGTGAAAACCTTAATGCCGATAAAATTCTAACCTTGAAACCCGAATGCCATCGAAATCCCCAACCTGATGCCCTAGAAAGCTTACGGGCAAAGCTTGGGGGGTTCATTTTCGCACGGAAAAATTATTACAAAATTCAAATACAAATCATATCGTATAGAATTCAGCCCAAAATCAGATATGAAGTAAGCCCTATCCCTCGAAACCCAAATCAAAAGCCCTAGTGGCATTTAGAAAACCCTAACCTGAAGGCGCTAAAGGCGGAGCTTAAGGCATTCGTTTTGGCATCGACGCTGACAAACCTCATTCCAGTTGGGCACGTGGTGCTGGTTTACGCAAACAGTTCTGGCGCAGGCATCGGCACAGGCGTCCAATTCAGAGACCCCACAGACAGTAACACATGTATCAACAATTGGGTCTTTAGAAAAAGCACCCACCTTGTTCAGCATCCTCTTTGAAGTGCACACTCTCTCGCACACAAATACATCGTTGTTATTCTTTTCACGGCCCATTACTGCTTTCAGCCGCTCTTCCTCTGCTCTTCTTCTGCTTCTCCTAACAATTTGTTGGACTACAACTGCAGGAATCGAGGCACCCACAACTCCCCACCACCAATCCACCATTTTTTCCTGGATTGAAAGAGTGGGTGGTGTTTCTTATTGTCAACAACTAAAAAAATGAAAAAATTATGGGTTTTTCAAGGGTTTTTGTTGCTTCTAGTTCAATGGCACATAATTGGCAAATGCTAGTGATTGTATCTGTAACATTTTGAAGCATCCAAGAAGGAATCTCTATATCATGCTTTATGATAAAGTATACCAAGCTCATTGAAACTCCTTGTTTGAGGTAATCATATGATTCTTGAAGTGAACAATATCCACAATGTATCTCACCTGCGAAAAACTGATCTCTCCTTTAGGTGCGTCCAAAGGCTAATTGGAAATAGTGAAATTTGATACCCATACGCCCGTACTTATTTAGTTGTAAAGAAGAAAACAAAATTCCTTTCCCTACAATTAGGTTTTGTGAACATTATAAATTAATACGATTTAATTATTATTTAATTTAGAGATGAGAGATTATATGATAGAATTTAGAAAATGGGATTGAAGGTAGCCACTTGATTTTATTTGTATATAAGTAGTTGATTACTTTTTTAATAATAATTTTTGAAATATATTTTAAATTTATTTTAAAATGTGTTGGAAATAGAATGATAGAATTTCAATTGGTTTGTTTTTAAGAAGAATTTAATTAAGATTGAATCTATGCTTATAAAAATAAATTAGAACATAATTTTGTATCAATTTTAATCTTGCTTATTTTGTTATCTAAAACTTGTTTGTTATAATATATATAGCTTATGTCTAAGAAGGGTGATGTTAACAAATATAATTTGGAAGCTTGTTGAGGTAGGAGTGTTCTCTTTTTGTTAAACCATTGTCATCAAGTCAATGATATAGAGCAATGATCAAAGACATCAAATAGTCACACAATATGCCTAAACATGTTGATATAAATTGATAATACATTGATGCTATATGACACTCCTTGAATGGTAATGAAAAATTGTGAATAAGGGCTTATGGACAGATAATAGTGAATTAAGGTTTGTCCATTTATATAATACCCTAGTGTGTTGTTGGCTCTTGAAATAGCTCCTCACACTTCTAGAGGGGTCTAACTACTTCAAGGCCAAGGATGTGTTGTTTTTGAAAATGGATAAACTAGCTCATTAATAAAGAGTGATTGATACAAGCCAATTATTGAGAGTGGATATATCTCCTTCACTTCAAGTTTAGTTAAACCTAGAGGGTGTCCGTAGAGGTGATCTTGAACAAGATTTAACCACAAATGAAAATAAGCTAATTGAAACAACTATAGTAGTATTCAATGTGCCCCTGGTCTCAAAAGTTGTCACTAGATTGAGGACTAACCTACTACACATATGACCTCTATTAAGTTAATAAAATATCGTTGCAAGATTGCAAGATGTGGTATAGATGACATGATTCTCTTAAGATGAAATCTTTCAAGGCTCATTGGAGATGTTTCCCTAATTAAAATATATGAATCATGAAATGCATACAAATCTATTTTCGATCCCTAAACTATTGGTTAAGGATTATTTTTTTAGGTGCATGAAAGGTCAGATACTTCCAAGACTAGTGCCTTAAATTGGGTTACAAAGTGCAATCAACCAAAAGACACAACACATATAAATAACAAAAGAGATACGATCTTTACAATGGAACATGTGTAATAATCCCTCTCCAAACTCTTAGAAATCTATATGCAATACTTGAAAGACCATTGCAAATAACATTTGTAGAGAATTAAAGTGTTGTAGTTCACATTAAATCAATTTAACGTTCACACTAGCAAATGTTGTGAGAGTATAGTGTCGTAAATTGTGCTCCCTAGAGGTGAAAGCACAATTTCATGCTTTATTTGGCGCTTGCTTTGTTGTCCACTTTATTAGTATATTTTAGAAACACTCCCTAGCCTTGACCTTGTTAAAGTGAGCAACCAATATCTTCAATTTGCAACACCAAATAACCCCCACAAGAAATAGAGAGAAGCAACAATGAAAGATGGTATTCCACCAAACAAGAACTACAATATGATTTTGTAGACACTTGACACTTGAAAATGTCTTGATGGATCACATTGGCTAACTAACATCATTTCATCCTAAAACCCATCCTCTTTTCGCTTAATTAATTAAATTTTCCTAGTTGTTTAATTAATTGCATCATAATCATCTATTGATCTAATTAATCTAATCGAGTTAATTCACCCTGTTTCATGCTAACATTTTGTCTTATTAAATTAAATACATCAAGTTATTTAATTTAAATCTTTGAGTCTTCTTATTTAATTAAATAACCCTAAGTTATTTAATTAAATATCACCCCACTTTCCCCCTTTTCGTTAAATCACTTTATTTAATGAATATCATGAAATTCCCCTAATTTGCACAATTAAAACCTTATCTAATTATCAAATTACCTATTCATCTAATTCCCCACATTTGCAAGGGAATATTCCTCTTTTGCACATTCCTCCAAAAGGAATATTCCTTCCCCTTTTGCACATTAAAACTTTGTTTTAATTTGCTAAATATCTATTTCCCTCACCCATGAGAATATTCCAAAGAATATTCTCTTTCTTCACTCATTTGAAGAAAAGGAATATTATTCTTTGTAACAAACCTACAAAACTTCATGTGCAAGTTAAAAGTGTGTTTGTTTGAAAGAATATGAGCATTTTATTCTTTCTTTGATCCATGTGATCATTGATTCTCATCCATTGATGAGAATCTATGATCCATGTTTCATTCTTCCTTTTTGACCATTGATTAACCTTTTAATTTCAACCCTTCATTTCTCATTTGTCCTCCTATAAATAGGTCACTATTTGGAGACAAATGGATCCATCTTTTAACATCATACTTATGTTGTTAAAATCATTCTCACTTGCACTCACATTTAGCATTTAATTTTAGTTTATTTTAATTTCATCATATTAGCTTGGCTTCCATGGTAACATAGATGCATTCATGTAGCTTATTTAGTAATTAGGGTTTTAATCTTTCTAGTTTAAAATCCATTTAGATTAGCTTTGCACTCGCACATCTTGATCGTCTTAGCATAAATCATGTTAAAATAGCTTGCATCAAGTTAGTTTAGCTTTTAAATCATGTTTCATCACACATTTCACAATGGTTTCATCAGTTTTCTTTACTAAAACTAATTGAAACAAGCTCATTATCCAAGGGATTGGGAAAGGGTTCTCATTCCACATCAACATGACACCACTTCCTCAATAGGATAAGTTTCAATGGATTAGAATAGGTGTCTTTGAAGCTTTCATAGTTTAATATGTTAAGTTTGAATGGATTCCTAGTTTATTGTTTGTTGAATGATCTTATTGGGATTGAAGTTTAGTGGCTTCATTACGCTTCGTATCCTCATAGATCAAGTGTAGTCCGCTCATACTAATTTGTTGGTTACATTTTGGCACTAGAAGGAGCGCTTTACTAACTTTTTTTTGATGAATTTCTCTTAAGTTTCCATGAGTTGCAAGTTTTTGGGATATAGCAATGCTTTTGGAAGCTATAGTGACACTATTTTTCACCAGAGCGACACTATTCTTCACCAAAGTGATGTCACTGCAAAGGCATCACAATAATTGAAAAAAGTGTCGCAATAATTACAAGGGTGTCACAATAATTGAAAAAGTGCCACAATTTACAAAGGCATCGCTAGATTTCTATAGTGATGCTATTGATTTTTTGCTTTTACAATCTATCTTAAAATGGTCATATCTTGGTCATATAGAGGTCTTTTTCAAAGCTTTTTTTTAAATGGGGTAAATTTCATGCTCTACACAATGGTATAGGTGTTTTTCAATTTTGGTGGAGTTAAATTTCCATTTTTGCACCTAAAGTTAAATCACATTACAACTTGGTCTAGGTTGTAGGGTTTTAATGGTGTATAGGAGTGAATTTGTACCCCTTATGCAAATTCCCCTTTTTGCACTGCCTCAACTTAGAAAACCAAATTTGAAGGCGAAAATCCACATCAGCCCATTGCCTTCGTTCCACTTTGTGTCTATTTTGTGCATCGGCAGAAGAATAACTGTTAGGGATGCTTGTGCGGTGTGCTTACATCCCTAATGGATTCCTATGTCTAAAGCTTGTAAAGGCATTACACTTCCCATTGGGGTCGACTTGTAATGTAATGCCCCTCTTCAACCAACTGACTCGAATATGGCCATTTTTCTCATTCTCCCTTCAAATTCACTCCTTCTTAATGCATTTCATCTTCTTCACAAGCTCAAACATCCTTCCAAGCACTCAACTTGATCTCTCCAAGCATTCTAGCATTCACTTCTTGCACTCTCAACCATCAAGCAGCACTTTGCACTCCACAACAGCAGCAACAACACTCCATCAATTCCGTAGAGAAAGTGTGGAACAAACACTATTGTAGCAGGGGCTTGAGTCCTCACATTTTCTCCTCCATTAGCTAGTGAGCTCTTGGTGGAGGTGATAAGATTTCTACTCCTCTCTACAATTTGGTTGAGTAGCATATTACTATTTTGTAGTGTTATTGTGTTCATTTGTTTCATTTTCCTTTATCATACTTTTTCTCCATTATCGCTATCTT